>DWPT01007727.1:0-10622 GCA_018251895.1 Agathymus mariae mariae | reverse complement strand
AGTTTTATTTTTTTTATACCCGAAATATGCAGCAAGTTGTAGGGTGCCTAATACTTTTGGCCAAGGCTGTATATGCATGCATGCAATATAGGTTTCAGTGAGTCTAAGGTTTTTGAAGATCTTTTTCTATTTTATTCATTTAATTTTATAATGCTTTATTTGATAATATAAACGAAAATTGCGAAAAAAATTGACCTTTGCGCTCTGTGGAAGTTTGTACTGAAATATTACAGTACTATAAATTTTGCAATTTTTTTAACCCATTTACGTTTTCGAATTTTCATATTTATAACCATATATTATAACGAAACACACATATCATCTTATGACTAACAAAACTGTTTATAAATTGGATTACTCACTTACACAGTCGCACAATTGGATAGAAACTATAAGCTGCTTATAAAGTAGTCAAAGAAGAAACTCAACAGGCTTTTCGACTAACATTGTAGTCGAGTGGTGATGGATGTGGTGACTTGTTTATTTTATAATCGGCCGCAGCCGCAGGTGAGTACACCCAATTACGTTCTGATCGGGCCGGGCGGTGGCGTGCCAGCGGCGCGTGCGGTCGCCCTAACAGGATTATTGGCCGTTGGCGGGGTGAGCCGGCGGCCAGTGCGACGACCTGCAGCCACCTCGCTCATAATTTGATACAGATTCATCAGTAACGAGTTTCATCTAGAAGACCGATCATGTTATTAGCGACCTTAACTTATTTAACTGCTGGTGGTCTACTTTGCATATTATGTTTGCTGCTAATTTATTTACAATTTTACCAACCTACTTCGATAATTATTAACTATGCTAATATTTTTTTTACTGATGTATTTGTGAAGAAGTGTATGTTTTTGCATGGTTTACTGTTTTGTAAATTATACCTTTATACAATTGTAATTGACAAATAATGCATGGGAATTAAAACATATACATTTTATTTTAACGATAAGATTATGCTACAAAATAACAATATACTCACATATGAATTTTTTTTACTACACATGCGTGAACTGTAAGTCTTTCAAATAAGAATGCAGGAGTACAATCAAATTTGCACATAGATACGTCACATTTTACATTAAGCGGTGACCATCTAACCGTCAATGAAAATGTTACCTGTTGTGTGTGTGTTGTGTGACCATTACTGTTTCCGTAACAGAAAAAATAAAATTTTATAGTTAATTCTCTCAAAACATTATATAAACGATGCAAAGGTTTGAATCAATGATTGCAATGTAAACAAGATAAAGGGATAATTATGTTAAAAAGACAAACGAAAAGCTAATATTGCCAATCACCGCGCAACGAACAGCACAAAGAATAGCGGTACAAAGCGTGTTGCAGCCTCGTTTATCGACAAAAAATATAACAAATGGTACCATCGATGCGGAAATTCTGATAGCAGACAGACAAACACTGGAAATGTTGTTTCTTTGTTACATTTTACGCTGGGAGACAGGAAACAAACAAAATAAAACAATATTTGCATTCTAATACAAATGTTACCACGATGTGAATGTATTGGAATGTATTTAAGTGTGTTCCACATATTTAATATTGTGATCGTTTTTTAAGCACGTAACAAATGATTATAAAATTATATCGCCGTGGATATTGTACATCTTATTTATAACAGGTACTCATGATTTTCGTGTTTTCTATCGATATTTTGTAATTTACATGGATCGATCATATCAATTGCATGGATCGTGGTCACGACGAGACCGCGGTGGCGCGGAGACACGAGATAACAAACACCAAAAACAAATGAGCCTAGGAGGATAAAACGGACTTCACGTGAAGTTCATTTTATTAGAATATTATTTACATCATTATTTTTCATTAATGTGTCACACTCGTATCATCTGTTTCTTTTATAAATCAATCAAAATTATTATTTTTTAAAAGCCTACTCGTTATAATAATTAACATGGATAAGAAATAGCTAAAAAAATGCTACGAGTCACATTTAAAAAATAATATTATATGAATTCAGATTTTTTATGACAAAAATCTAGCAACAACTGGTCTTATAATTTAACGTTCCATGTTAAGGGTCCCCAGAACTTTTCAATCGATATTCAATATAAAGAAATACGGTGCTAAAGTAAAGTTTATTCAGTCGACTAATAAAAAGAATGGTCATGCTTCATTTTTGATTCACTTTATATGATTCGAACCTGATAAAGTTCGCGTATCGCAAATTCTGTGTGCTGCAAAATCTGAATCAGTAGATCGAAGTGAAACGGAACAGCGTTAATTAAAATCCGGACAGTAGATAAAGTGCAAATTCTATTGTACTGAATGTAGAAAATTCATCCCTACATTATGAATGGCGATCCGGATATTTACTTAACCCGTTTCACAGGGAGACAAAGTCCGTACTTATTCGCCGTTGATACCTAGTGGGGTATGGCGCATACAAAGTGAATAAATGAATCGTTGCCGCGGGAAATGAAGAACTGATGACCGATTGCACAGCGAACTTCCTGTATTGTAAGCTCTGTTTTTTACACTTTATATTCAATTCAACTTTCATCTTCTCTTTGAAATCTGTATTTAATCTGGATTACTGGATTTGATAACTTAATTTACGGCTTTGGTTGGTAAAGGAAAAATAGTTAAAGGTAAGCGGTTAAAGAGTTCTTTATAAGGTATCTGAAACTTAATCTATATTCTTTCTATTCGATCAAAAAATACATATTTAATTTTATTCTTTATTTGGAAAACTTTGAGCTAAAATATAAAGCACAATACAATATAAAACCAATTAAAAGTTTTCACGCTTAAATTATTTATAATGGTAATATTTTAAGGTAATTCCCTAAAGAGCAATGACGACTAATGGGTAAATTGTGGTTTCTACATTTTATCACTTACAAAATATATTGTCTAAAAGGTAAAGCATTCAAAGTATACAATTATATATTTAGATCCAGAGTGATCTATATACTCTTAACTGGTCCAAACAAAAATAAATTAAAATCTTTAATGATCTACTCAAAATTTTGCTCAGATTTCGTTTAACCGTTGACATGAGCTACTTGGCAGCCGTATAAAGGGACGCATCTTATGAAACTTGTCGTATAGTGGTAAAATATTCAGATTTCTGGGGTGAGTTCCCTGTACTGCCATAAAATGCAAAACAAGGAAAGTTTCCTCTTAAATCAGCACAGCGCCTCCCTTCGAGCCGAGGACAAACATGCCCGGACAACAAACAAACTTTCTTTTAGCTTTTAAGTCAGTTCACTCTTCGCATTAGTATGTAGAACGTACTTGTATTAATGATTGGAGTATTGAAGTATGTTAAAAGATTTCGTAATGAAGCACTCATTGTTTACAAGTTTACGGGAAATGTCGTAAGTTTAAATCAATTCATCCTACCTTAAATTAGTCTATAATACAAAAAAATATTGGCTTTTTAAGGCCTAACATTATTACATTTTCATGTATTTTAAATGAATAGCCGATAAATGACTACAAGCGCACATGGTCGCACCTAATGAATTAATCTTTATCATTAACAAACTGCCCTCGTTTCGTTTCGGAAAAACTACGCCTTACTAAGAAATAGTACCTACATTATTTTAAATTAATTTATTACTATTTTATTTATGGACGGATTGCAATGAAACTTTAAGTATTATTATAGTGATGCTTACTGCAATACATTAATGATATACATTAACTATTGTTTTGTGTTCTATTGCGTTATAAAGGCCCCTAATAATATTTTTTTTTCATATATCGTTCATGTACAGCAAGCGATCGGTTAGAATTGTATTATATGTATAGATAGATATATAGCTAGAATATAGATAGCGAAATAAGTTGAGTAAACTAGACTTTATTGACAATAATTTTGACGATTTAATCAGAAAGATAATAATTTATAACACTCAATTTTAAAAGATTGTAAAACTGACATATATGGTTTTGGGGGGGTCATGACATACTACAAATTTTTTTTTAAATTATTTCCGAAGGACGCACGAGTACTGTGGATATTATATTAGGTGGTATAAAGTCCTATCGTATTGCGTCTTACCTTACTGGGGAGGGTGCACTACAAGCATTGTTGACTTGGGTTTAAAATGGGGGTAGCCCCCTACACCCCAAAACAAACGTGCTTAAAATCAGGCCAGGGTTTTTAACTTAGATTATAATATGCTGACGATGAATTCGTGGTAATATCAAGAAATAATTTAAAAACTGCTTTTGATTTATTGTAATTTGTGATTTTATTGTCATTGTTATTGACCGTGCTTAAATAGTCAATACTAGTGTGAGTCTTATGGTATTACCAAATAATTTGAGAACGAAATGTTTATATTTATGTTTTATTGTAAACAAAGTTCTATTCTCAACATAACACCATTCTTCTTTACTTTGTACCTTATCAACATAAAGCGCTTATAGTCCATCGACATGTGTCGATGTGGTGACCACTAGAAGCATAGTTACCTGAATGCTTTCGTGATTCGCAGATCCCGTTAAACCATGGATTGCACTGGTTATCGCTAGACCACAGTCGTTAAACCATGCCAACCCCCTACGTCGAATTGGTAGTGGTGGCCTCCACAGCGAGGGTTCCTAGGTTCGATTCTCGGCTAGGGCAGACTATCTACATGGTAAATATGTGTCCTCAGCTCATGGGAGGTTTATCGTGTCTTATTTATATATGTCTATGCCTCCTGCAACACAGGAAACCCTAGTGCGGGGGTATGAGAGTGTAATCTTTAATTACTTTATGATGTCTCTGAGATAATGACTGTATAAAAACTACGGACATTTGATTTGACCCAATCTGCACTACAGCAATATTGTGGATAAAGTTTGAGGCCTCCTCAAATATAAGATACCTCTGACGTGACTTGCAGTGTTGACACTTACTTTGAATGTGAAATGTAAAATTTATCAACTACGAGTAGGTGTACCTACTTTCCACTGAATAGTGAAGTGTGAGTAATGGAATAAGCGGCGTCAGTCCACCCTCTGACCGCACAGGTAATACTAGTAATAGTATGCTGACCGCAACTCGTCACAATTTACTGATACATTCGGACTAAACAAATGTATCTAACGTACCGTGTGATGAAATACTGATTCTTGTCACGAGAAATTTACAGATTAATATGAATTATTATGGAAGTAAAAAGAACGTATTAATGGATCCATAGTACTCATCGTACTTAAATCGTAAGTATTACTTCTTTGGCGTAAATTATGGAAAGACTCTTATACGTTTAAAAAACCTGACACAAACCATCGCTGGGAGACATTAAATACAACAAATATTTTATACATAAACAACTGAATTAATTACAATAATTAAGTCATACAGTGAATCGTCAACCGCACCTTTTCAGAGACACTGTCGGTTGCTGTCATTTTCAGTCGAGATTTTGATGTGTTACATAGGCAGAAATAAAATAACGTTTGACAACGCGGCTCATTTTTTTTTTTTTTTCAATTCATTGAACTGTCTACATTTATGCACTTCGAACATATTTAGAAAAGCTTCATGGTTTCATATCGACGCATTCATAGATAACTGCCGGGGCACTATAATCGTACATCGCGTCACGTCTGATCAAATTGAGTGAGTGAAATTTTTCATCGCTTGAAACTGCAGTCAGGAGATGAAATTTAAATTTACATAAAGGATGCATAGATTTTGTAGAATAATAATCTTATCTTAAATAAAACTTGCCTATACTACGCTCAAACTGCAACCAATCGCCAGTTGTTCCGTCCGAATTAATTGCTTTGAAGCTGGAAAAGTGGGTAAATCGTAAAGGCAAGAAGAACAGCTCGTTTGAAGAAAAAAAACAACAAGAATTGACTTTTGTATAGAACCGACCGTACTAGAAAATACAAACGACAATGAGGCAACAAGACGAGAAGGCTGACTATTATTTCACTATTGCCTAGTTTGGTGTCGAGGGTGGAAAAAGTAAATGGTACTAAATTGTCGACAAGTCAATTTACAAATGAACCGCACTCGGTAAGTGAAGTAAATATAATAATTAAGACATACAGTGACACGTCAACTGCACCTTTGTTGGGGCAAAACCTCTGATGCCGTGTTTCGAGATTTAGGACTTCAATGTGACACTGCATAGTCTACTTATCAGTCTTTTGATATCCTCTGTTGGCTTTTCCTTATTGGCGGCACTCCGACTGGTCAGGACTCTCCGCATCCAACGGCCTATGCTCATTTTACCAAGGCATATAAGTCATTCTCATCCTCGTCGGTTGTCAAGTCCAACAAACGATGCTCTGACCATTGCCACTTCAGCTGGCTAATTCTGGCTTTCATTGTTGCGTTGTCTGGTGACTTAGTACTATAATTCATATTACGTAATCTACTTTCCTTCCTGCGTACTTTCCTTCTTGCCTTCTTCTCATTTCCTGGCCGACAACGCATCAGTGATACCTTTGGTCTTGCTGATGTCCATGGCCGACGATGACCGCTTACCATCAGGTGGCTCGTCTGCTCGTTTGTCGGCTTTTACCATAAAAAAAACGATCTACGTATCTACTGAAATCTATTTAAATTCGATGCATTGAAATGATTTTGCGTCATAACGAGTATTTTTATTCAAAAATAAAATACCAACCCAATAAAACAATTAGCATTGACACACTGACAGACAACAGAGCTTAAACCGGTCTGCCTAGCTAAAACCTTGCGATTTAACACGGAAGTTTCCTATATAATGGTCAGCACAAAGTTAATTTTTGGAAATATCAATCTTTAAGAACTGCTTAGGATACAGACATTTGATACGTCTCTCTTTGCAAAGTACGGATATTAAACATTTCTCAACAATACTTTTTTAATTAACGCGTAATAACTAGTTAATTATATGAAGCATAACAACATTTAGTGCGAATAAGTATAGATAAATTTGGTAACCTTAAACTCTTGATCGGTTCTTCAAACGCGCAGTGCAGGTTATCTGAAATAAATGTTATCTGTCAAAATCTGATTGCAATAAATCGTTAGTACAAAAAACTTCAGAAGTTAAGCAACGCTACAAACTTAGATGGCTATACAGGTGAATCCGATAATTCATAAGTTTAGTTGATAGTAATATTATGTTTTATCTAAAATAGACTAGTCTTATTGTACTAATAGCGATACTAGCAATACAATTATTTGAGAAGTTATAATTTTAAAGTATGAAGCCTCTGTGAATGTTTTGAAATATTTTTTTCATTATACATTAGACAATTACAATACATAATTTTTATCAGTTTCATTTCATGTTTATCTCATATACCTTAAAATTTTCCGTTGATTCACTCACTACTGTTCTAATATTATAAAGAGAGAGTGGGACCTTGTTTGTGTGCACGGGGAGGGTAATCTCAAGAACAAAGGCACCGGTATAAATTAATTTTATCGTTTGAAGAATTATGTTATATAATTATTCCAGATAGATAAAGACCACATTATGGTATATATATTTTCAATCCGCACAAAGTCGGGGAGGGTCGATAGTTATTTATCAAAAGCAAATTCGTTTTAGAAATTATCGCGTTCGATCTATAGGAATAGAGTCTTTGTTTAATTATCATTTTTGATACTTTATTACATTGAAATTATAATGTTTAGTTGTTATTTTAATGAAATTACTCAGAACATACTAATTACCAATATCCCAGTAAATATTAAACAGCACTCATTGATTAATTTATTTAACGATTAATTCTTTGGTAAGCGACAGAGTATCTCTACTTAATTATATTATGATATTTAAAAGATTGACACGTTTTAGTAAATGACTTCATAAATATCGAATATATGATAAAATAAAAAAATAGACCTGTTGCCAAGTTCTTGTTACAGGAAAACTAATGGTTGCTCAATCTGTTAATTCCGTTATATTATATCCACATCTTTCTTATGCCTTGACTAATATAACTCCCTGGCTTATATGACCCGACCCTGATGCCACACGAGCCCTTATAAAATATTATAAGGAAACCTCCGAGACGAACACTAGCCCCCATCAATATCTGTCATCGGACACAGTAGCCAAATAAAATGATAATGTTTAGACGACCGATAGACGTGTGACGTATACGTTCCCGGTTTCCGCTAAAACCAGTTGACCTAATTCGGTTATAGCAATTACCCTGTAACTATGATCTATTGAATAGCTGGTTACACTATAGCTATTTATATTTTGATGGCTTGTCGTGTTAGTATCGGACGCTATATTTAACCGTTACGCTTAGTTCTAACACAAGGTCGTCGCTTGTTATGATGACTTAACCATTAATTTCCATTACATTACGTGACTGGCTAGACGATTTACTCATATTACTGGCGATGTTTAAAAAAGATACATACAAAATGTAATTAAACCTTGAGTTTTGTTTTGTTAGATATAACATAAAACGCGTAATGAATATGACATAACCAATAAAAGATATTGATAGATGATGATGAGATGAGATTCGATGAATGATGAATTAAAGCTCGCTTATAAATAAAGTTAAGTTCTAATGATAAGATCTGTAGTCAATCAATAGAACTCGTTACGGAATGCTCCGTGATGCTTCAATGCATCGCTTGTAAATTATACTGAGAAACCCTATCGATATATGATTAAAAATATTATTCCAAAAGCCGACTGCATAAGTTACTGTTAAGAAAATATTATTAATTTATCTATTAGTCATTTCAATCATTTCAATTCCTATTCGTGATAAAGATGAGTGAGTGTGGTATTTTGTATTGAGAACAAATTGAAAGTTTCGAATGTTCAAATAGGTGAAAGACCTTAAAAATATCGTCCAGGGCACGTGAGACTTTTTTTTATATTACAAATAGCCGACAAACGAGCAGACGAGCCATCTGACGGTAAGTGGTCATCGTCGACCATGGACATCAGTAAGACCAAAGGTATTGCTGATGCGTTGTCGGCCAGGAAATAAGAAGAAAAAACCTAAAAGATCGGCTAGGACACTAAAAATTACTAAGGTTTTCATCATTTGTTTACCAAACTAGTATTTATATTGAGTTGCAGCTGTCAAACCCGGAAACTGTGCATGTGGAGCTCGTGAAAGGAAAGACTCGTTATGTTCTGACATTTGTATGCAACTCCATTCCCACATTCACATGTGCGCCACCGACATCATGTCTTGGCAGCTAATTAATTGGCACAGACGTGTAATCATTAAAACATTATTCACATGGATTAAGTAGAATAATGTTATAATTATTCATACATCATGTAGCTATTATTTTACGAGTGGCACGATGCCAGCCGTACCAGTGAGCTGAGTTGAACCGACGCGAGGCATATGGCTCTTTTATCGGACAGTTTGTACGCCGCCGTTTAATTATGAAAACTGGCGCTTCAGACGCTTAATATAGAAGCAGAGGTAGTTAGTTGCTGCACTCATTCATTAATATAACCATATCCAGTACCAAAAGTGCGCAGCTTAAAAGCAACACGGTAGTAATTAAAAACATTATGATTATTGATTTCTGTTGCTACGCGCTTGTAATTTTTTGGTCTCGAGATTCTTGTTAAGGATAAAGTAGAAGCTCAGAGCAGCAGTGCATCTGTACCGCATCTAACTTCTGCAATATTTTATTTTTCGCTCAGACACATTTCTCGATAGCGAGTAAGCAGATAACGTGAATAAATGAAATTAATTTCTTGCTGAACTTACGTATTTTAATAAATATCATATTTTGATAAATATTATCCATATTCTATACTCATAATAAAACGGTTACAGGGTCAAATACAGTACATGGAATACTTTTTATAAATTTGAATATAGGTGGGCTTTATTATCGATATACAGGTCAAATGTATTTTTTAGACATTTTATCTCTGTCTGACCACATCACACTAAAATCACTGAACAGATTTGGATGAAACTTGACAATATTATGGGTCATAATCTAGCATGTTTTTTTATCTCGGGAAATAGATCTGTTCCCGCAAGATAGGTAATAAAAAATAATATTGATATTCTATAAAAAGGGCAGTAAAAAAAATTTTGACTGCCTGGCTGCAGCTGTTATAATAAATTAATATGTTTATAATTTACAGAACTACAAAAATCCATTTCTAAAACATCGAGAGTGCTATTTTGAACGTATTTTGGAGTCGTACGTTTTCTGAAGCGAGTCCCTGTAGCTCGGGACCAGAATACGAGCTACAGTATCCCCTGCCTGTCGTAAGAGGCGACTAAAAGGGGACATCCGGGGTTGCGGGCGGTAAGAGTGGGACTCCGTTTGCGTACCTTTGGAGATCCCAAAGTCCTCTACTTAGCGCCGAGGAAGGTCACTGGGAGGTTTTAAACCCGGTACCCTTTTAAGGTTTTCACTCGAAAAAAAGAGAAATAAAATTCTCTGAAGCGAAGCGAGGGCGTTTTCCTCGTTAGTAATTATTCTTTCAGTCTTCAGGCAGATAAAAAAATAAGTTTTGGGTCTAATTGATTAATATCAAAAATGTCACTACAAAAAACTTTATTTACTTTTTCGTGTCATACAATTAGTTATTTATCATATCTAAATTGTGCAATCAGGGGAATGGCGTAAGTAGTTCCTGTAATACCACCTGGCGTCGGAGGGGTCGGTCAATGACCTC
>DWPT01007726.1:0-10623 GCA_018251895.1 Agathymus mariae mariae | reverse complement strand
AAATTTTACCGTGAAACAAGTTGTACGTGGTAAATAATTAAATCTCAGTTCAGATAGTGAACCCTGTGTACCGAGCGAAGATTTCGGTTCCTGACTACAGCAGATTTACATATATAAATATACTGAAGGGTATTGGGGCCTGAAACACAAATGAGGCGATCCATCGTAGCCTTAGCACTGGTAGTACATTTGTGTTCGACTTTAAGAACTATGGTTAAATACGATTTCTACAGACCTCTATGTGCCATTAATCGCCATACCTACTCTCTGACCCGAAGGACCAACGACCATGAAGACTAGTGGTGACTGCGTGACATCAGTTGCAAAGTGATATCACTCTGCAGAGTCCTATTTACAGCAGGAATTAATATGATTTAACAATAAATGCCGAGCTCACTAATTAACCAACAACAAAACGATTGACCACATCTTTATAGAAAAACAAAAACAAATACTGGGTCCACAAAGAACAAGATATTTCAATTAGCATTACGTAAAACATAACTTAACATTTTCGCCTCCTTAATATTCGAGATGCCACAGACGAGATAACATCGCTCTTCACCACTTTTTAACGATTCTTTTATTATTTTTCGAGCGGCACTTGTAAAGAGTGACACAGAAAAAACAAACAACGTGGGCTACGTTCGAAAATTAAAACACGTGGCGGGACACGTATGTGTCGAAAACGTTTTTAAAAAGTCAAAGGGTCCTTAACTATTCAGCCACAGTTTTGTTACTAGTGAAATTTTAAAAAATAAACAATTGTTCAAATTGTGATATACGTGAATGTTAGTACAATTTGCGCTATATGACCACATAACGACATAATTTATAAGTACAAAAGTAACAAATACTTATTACCTTTTAATCATTATAAAAACCCAATATAATAAGTATTGCAGTATAATCAATATTAAATTTAATAATTAATGCGTCTTATTGGTTACGGCGTTGGATAAACATGGGCTTTGATGTTTGCAACAGTTCACAAAGCTAGGGGTAGTACAGTGGACTATGGAATGTGCTATACTAGAAACTTATTTACGGGATAAGAATCCAATCAAGCTGATTCGACAAATAATTAAGGTATTTGACATGGCGGAAACAATGAGCAAGTAAAGACGGTTGCATCTGTAATAGAACCAATGATGGGGCGGACTACTAATTTAAAAGAAACCACAAACCGGCATGAGTGCCGCACTTCAGCCGATGGACCGATGATTTTATAAAAACTTGTTGTTGAAGTGTTTGGATAAGATCAGCATAGGACCACGTTCTGTGTTACGCCTTGATAAAAGCCAATGCCCAGCAGCGGATAAATAAGGGTTCTCGAGAATGCGGAAATAATATTCTAACTGGGGTTTTCTTTGTTTAATACTAGTTTTAAATGACATAGGAAACCTGAAATTTGTGTTAGTGTACTCGTGAAATCTGCATACCTGCTGTGATTTTGATAAACTATTGATATAAATTGCGTACGTCTTTTGATATCCTTTATATTTGATCGATATCATTAATCAATGATTTAAATATCGATTGATTTTTGCATGTATATATATCAGCGGATGTATATCAGAAAATATTTTATCATAATGACATAATTTTCTGAGCACAATCCGTTGGAGTCTCTATCCTTCTGAGGTCACAACAACCTAGTCTACTCGTGAGGCATCTGCTGAATGACTGAAGTATGAAACAATAGACCAGTACCCACCCGTTGGAGGTCAGAGGGATCTAGTGCCATGTATTTTGATCCCACGTCCCCGACCATCACGGTAGAGAACAACCTTTCACATACGGGTACAACCCTTCTAGAAAAAGCCGTATAAGTTATCAGAGCGTATCGATTGCAGTTCTTCAGTTCCCTCTCACCCGCAGCGCGTCTGTGTTGTCTACGATCCTTCCTATCAGGCTATACCACTCGGCTATTAACATAAAAATGACAATAGCGTATTAACAGTTGTTGTTATAAATCCAGTTTCTCCTAGTGTTACGCCAAAAGGCAGGTGATATTAACATAAATAATTCAAGCAAGTTGCGTGACCGTATATTGTAGTATAATCTGTATCATACAGTAGTATAAACATGATGAACTGGCAAACCGAGCCACGATAGGCAAAAAATACGTTGTTACGCTTACTTGGATTTCGGTCGCGATTGAGTAATTTTAGGACTACAATCTTCCTACTGTATGCGAGTATGATTCGATGCTAGTTTAAAATGTGAAATGATTAATAAATAAACGTTCACACACGCACACACACACACACACACACACACACACACACACACACACACAGTAGGACACCTTGTGTTGCGTCCATCCGCAACGTCCATATCACTATGGACGTACATAAATATGACAACACCAAAAACTCAAGAACAAATATTTGTCTGTCATATTCATGTCTGCCCCCGGGAATCGAACCACAAACGCGTGGCTCGGTAGACAGTTCCGTCGAACTGGGTTACAAGGTAGTCATAGATTTCCTAACCTGCTTCAAAGTTGGTTCAGTATTGTTTGTGTGATGCTTGAACTTGCTGAGTAATGCTTCGCTGACCTTCGGTGGTGCCTTTGATGTTACCCTTTTCGTTTGTTTGTCGACTTTACGACTACGCATTTCTGTGTAATAGTTCCCTACCTTACGAGTACGTAGCGTTGAAAACTAGAAATAATAAATGCTGTATCTAATCCAATTATTCCAACTTACGAACTTTACACACGCGCCAACATACGAATATCAACTATTAGTAGAATATGAAACAACTTAAAATTGTTTGGGCAAGAGACCCCGTTTCCGGAATGAAGTTAGAACTCCGAGCTTACAACTCACTCCTCAGAATACCATAGTCTAATTACTTTAGAAATCCCATCTCTAGTTTCTTTTACATGAAATAAGTAAATGCTTGACAACAATCCCACCTGATGGTAAGTGGTGATGGAGTCCAACATGTTGAACACACATACTTACTAAAACAAAGTACATAAACACGACTTATACAGTATCTTGAAATTTGTAAATAAGAATTTGTGTTAATTAAATTAATAGGGAACGATTTTTAGACCTCGTCGACCCCCAAAATTAGTTTATTTTTATGTCGAACCTTAGGGGTCGATTGCGACCATTTTAGGAATCCCTGGCCTACCTGTACATACCTATTTAAAGTAGGTCTATGACATTTGAAAGGTAAGTGATATTACCGGGTAATTATTGTTATAAATATTGATTCACAAACGGAAATCATTATCTATAGCGGTTACAAGGCATATTTGTAGAGAATTAGCCATCGAATAACAATCCTCTCGCTTCCCCAGTCCGCGATGTTTCGCACCACGCAAGCACCCTTCCGCGCGCTTCTCACCTCCGCAGTGGATCCGAATTCAAAAGGAAACGTCCTCGGTTAGGGTGGGTTTCAAGCAACCGTTAACAATTGCCGCTTTTGTCCATGAATCGCCGATTTGTGATAAATTTTATCACTACCAGCACAGGTTTAAGTGTGTGTTGAAATGTAGTATTCAATTTAGCTTTAATATCACGGTAGGTGCGTACTTAGCTTAATTAGCTTTTAATGTAGATTTAAGAAATTTGATATTCCATACTAATCTGGATCGATCGGACGTACAGCGTCTATGTATAAGTATACGTATACTTATTTTACGTGGATATGATAATAAATAATCTGTAAATTGTGTAAAACAAACTTAACATTTTCTACCTTGTTTCGTCTCGTTTTTAGCCATGCAATAAATTTTAATAAGGCTTTACAATTATTTTAAATTTCTGGTCATTTTCAATTAATAATAATTTAGAGTATATCTTTTGTATGTACATAATATAACTCTTTACATATTTACTTACACTATATAAAACGTGAAAGAAATCTTAATTTATTTTCCTATTGTTACGTGTAAAATACTTTGTTTAACAATATATCACAACCATTACATCGATATGATTACATGTTATTCGAAGTAATCGACAATCTCGGTGCGAATAAAAATAATCGATAAAATCTACAACAAACAATAGCTTTCGGGACGTGACCCCGTAGTAAAGAAATAAGTTCCATTCTCATTTGTGAAATCGATTTAGTTACTGAGTTATATACGTGTTTCGAGACAATATATAGACATACAACGAAATTGTTCCTTTGATAAAATAGTAAGAAAAAGTAAAATTTAACCGTGATACGAGTAACACATTGCCATCTTTATAGCTTAGTTGGTTTTTCTGTCAAGTTGTCGGATCAACTTGTAAAAACTCACTAGTATCCTGGTATTCATCACGTGTTACACAGGCGCACAACCACGTTGCATTGTAGAGATGCACTCCGTTAATTTTAATAAAAAGCCATAAAAATAAAGAAAACTTTGTAAATCTCGACAATTAATAAAATTTGTCAACCAAAAAAATCCCATATTCGCATCTGTACGATCTATTCTATTTCAACACATACAATTACATAACCTGTTCTATCTAACACCAGTGTGATACCTCTTTTTAGTATTCGGTTATTTTTTTTACATTTGACCGCCAGTCCCATGGTAGCCACAACGATAACGTTCATCGCCCTCCAGATGCAACAAATGCAATTAAAACTTAACGAACTACAACAATAACACTGATATATTGTTTTTTACAATTAATAAAGCTGACCCACACATGGCATCACGTGTGAGAGAGAAAGCATTACTCGTAACAGCCGTAATTACATAGACCACCCGCGCGATCTCGCTTGCACCGTACCATTAAAGAGCTTTTTGTTGGAAATGGACAATGAAGTCATCAAACGAAACACAGTCAGTCACTGCGTGCGGCCCGAGGTGATAATCTAAGGCGATTACGTTTAATCTGAAATAATAACATGCCTTCAATCGATATTCGGGTAATCGAATACATATTATAAATTCATGTCCCTAAATTGTGTTATGCGTTAAGCACGACGGCACGACCGTTTCGTTAGAGCGCATTGAACGGTACTTTGTACATTGCAATCGTTTTAGATCGAATAGATTTATCTGTGAAATGTCCTGCGGTGCGACATACAGGCTTGTCGTTTTTTTACAATACCTAAATATTTGCTATTTTATTCATAAACTATGGAATCCTTTACCATCGTATATCGATGTACACTCGATATAACACTCTTTAAAAATAAAATACTTCTTTTTACTTTAACTGTCTTTCATTTGTTATTTTCTTGTACTTTCTACAAAGTCTCATATTATGGAAGTAATATTTCTTATTGCGTCGCTCTGCAATTTAGTGGTGATTTTGAATAATAAACGCTACAAGACATTTTGCTTAGGAGTGGATTTTTATCATGTTCATGTTTTGGGGAGTCCCCCCCATATTCGGTACATCATACTGCAAATAAAGAAATGCGAGGTTGTTATATTTTTATATTCAGATTAAGTGACTCTAACAAGATGTTACGTAAATACAAATAGTAATGGTATAAAAAACAAAAACATAATGTCACGTCACGTGACGAGGTACAAAATTTAACCTTCGCAACCGATATATCAATCTTACGAGAGCCGTCTCACACTTCGCTCGGTATGATAATGTAATCCCATAAGCGGTAGATAATGTTAATCTGAGATGATCCTACGTAAATACGCTGATCAATCTAGTCGAGCGTAACCTTTAAACATGTAACCGTATCAGATCAAAAACACGGCAGACTGCCTGTTGAATGAAACGATGTATAATGTAATAATTATACTTGAAACATTACATTTGTACTGTGTTAAACCACAGTTTATAGATCTGTTTGCATGTTGTCAGCGTAACAGAACACTCCAGACTACCGATAGTTATGCATTATTGCAATACATGTTATGATATTGTAATGTATGTGACAGTTTATAATTCTGTAAGTATTTGTACTGTACAATGATTTGTTTAATTTTTAATTAAAGTTTAATTAGCTTCGTCTATAATTCGCGCACGCATCACATCTCAGAGACACGCAGACTTAACACAATATTTTAATACCTAACACTAACAACAATTTTTAAAAGTTTAACTGTCGATACACACATTGCACAAGCGTAACGCACGGATGTCACGGAGCTCCGTAACCGTAATAAAAACTATCGGATATCCGAAATAAAAATATATTCGAAACCGTAACCGAATCCGATAAAAAAGATTCGAATAATTTCGGATAGGGGCCGTCTAAACGAAACACGTTATGACAGGTTTTCGCCCGTTTCGCTCTCAGTTTTAGACAGGATTTGTTTATTTAACTTTTGATGCTGTTGTTTTTTTTCTGTGATTATAATACCAAACAATACCATAGAAATAAAGTCAAACTGTAAAAACATTATATAGTTGTTTCCAAGTCATAAATATTTTTAATATACGTAACTGAAATTATTAGAAACAAATCGGATAATCGGAAATTTCATATCCGTTATCGTAGCTATTATTCATATATATGTATCTACATCCAGATTTGAAGTTTCATATCCATAATATCTCTAGTATAAAGCAACGTTAGAAACGACATTTTACCATTGCTATTTGGGAATAGGATCCCTTCGTCGCGGGTGGTTCGTACTATGCCGAACAAACATCTTATATCCAATAACAAACATTTATTTACAGAATGAACCTCTACCGCAGCAGGGAACCAGAGCCGGAGCTCTGCGCTCAGCAGATTGTTTTTTATATAAACTGGGAATGCAATGACATCTTCCGATTAACAATAAAACAAAACTCTAAATGACTTTGAGACAGATAAGAACTAAATGCAGCTCAAAAAATATCGACCCATCGAAGACATTTGTGATAATTCACACTACGATGGCCACTGCACAGTTTAAATTTGAACCAATTTGTCTAGTCCTATCTGCTCGATTATTAAAATTATTAATGTATATAATGACATAATAGACAGCTATGGTGACGGTGATATCCTTTATATTAACGTCTACCCTCAACGCTCTTCCCGAAACGCTGTTGGAGTTTCGGGAACGCGCCATGTCTCACACGCCGCAACATTCATCTGTCAATCCGTCGTCCGTTGGTCGACTTCTGAATAAGTTTACTACGCTAATGCACTATCATGACAGATTCTTTAATCGACCGTAACAAATGAAATACTTCCAAAATATTCGTACGACTTATTTCATTATACTGTGCTCGCTCCTTGTAAGAACGCATTTGTTGTATGTTGGCAATATGTCATTGGTCGGTGAGTAAACAAGGAAATATTGGAAAAATACGTGAACATTAATTACTGCCATTAACTGCGGGGATGGAGAAGTCGCTTGCAATTGATTAAATGTTTGTTTTATCGTTCAGATTATATTTTTTATAGATAGTGGTAAATGACGACGCGATAAATCATTCATGTACAGATAAAACGTGGAAAAATAGATACAAAGATTTTAAAAATAGAATAAATTGCCACTTCAAACGTACTTTGGCATCGTGTGGAACTCAAAAAACAACATTAATTCCCTTTACCGACAGCTACAAAACCAAATTTTATTTTTGACCAAATGACATCCTCAAATGTATAGACATCATTTATTACTCTTATTTTGATAGAAGGTTTTTAACTTTATTTCATTAAGAATAAGCACGAAGGAAACGTATATCTTTAGTCTAATTACAGAGTACGTCGGTCACATAGCAGGACAACTATGTACATAGTGGTATACACTAATCACACACATTTATATGCAAGCGTGAGCCGGTGTGTGAGTGTATGCTTTTTACGCACAGTTCGTTGCCGTCGGCCGCTTTTATTTTAATAACGACGTGCAAAGAACGCCGTAATGGAAACAATTGCGGAGGAAACGCTCCTCGTGTTGTTTTAATTCTTCGCCCTCACGGAAACCCCACACAATGGTAAGTGGAGCAACAATCGCGATCTATACGTTACATAAAGGTCACGGAACAAATGGATTGTTTGTGGGTCATTTACGTGTACTTTAGGCAACAATGACATTATATTTAATTCTACACTGTACTTACTTGTCATAATCAGTACTGCCACATTTATACTGTTTATAACTGTACATTTTCATTTATTATTTCGAAACTACGACACCATAGATAACAAAATTCTTCGGCTGTTCTATATTGAATTGTTACCTTGAATCTGTAAGAAAAACCTTCACATACTGAAACAGATTCTGAGATTTTGGCCCGTAGATTATTCACGAATCCATTCGACTCCTGTCACTTCGTGAACGTAATAGGTCCATATGGTTCAGGAAATAAAGTCCGTCCGGAACAGTAGGCAAGCGTTACAGACGGCCGCGTCTTCCGACTCGAGTGTATGTACTGAAGCCTATCATTTAAGCCAATTACTAAGCATTTTTATTGTAATCAATAAAATTGAAAAATCTTACCTATTGAGTGAAACGTCCCGGGTTTGATGCTCGATCTTGTAAATATGTGACAGATAAATGTTAGTTATAGTTGTATGTGATGTTTTAATTTGTGATTTCCATTCCACCTGCAGAACAGTGAGGATATGGTGTGTGTAAACGTTTATTTATTATTTACATATATAATTAATAATAATAAGTAAATAAACGTTTACCCACTCACGCCCCAGCTCTAGGATTCCCTGTGTTGCGGGTGGCATGGACGTACGCAAATATGACATTACAAACACCCATGACCCGAATACAAACATTTATCTGTCACATAAATGTCTGACCCGGATGGGAATTGATTCTGGGACCCCTCGCCCGGCAGGAATAGTCACTACCAACTGGGGTACGAGGTCGTCAATGTTTGATAATACAAAAAGTAAATTAATAAATTTAATGTTTGTTTATTGAAATGGAATAAATGCTCGCGCGTTCTAACTCCGCTCTAGGATTTCCTGGATTGAGGGTTGCTTGGACGTACACAAATGAAACACCACAAACAACTAAATGTCTGACCCAACCGAGAACCCAACTTGAAACCATTCGTTTGCCAATCACATTCACTACCACCGGAGCTACAGACTCCGATCAATAAAAGGTCAATATTAAGTCCCATAAATCAGTCTCACATATGTAAGATAGCGATATGTATCGCTATTCCTGAGGATCAATACGGTATACCACATTTAGTACCGTAGGTTCCAGTATCCTTCAAGCCCATTACTTACAATTTTTCCAACTGACAAATAGGTTGGTGAACTCTTCCCAGGTCGCTCGAAGGTCCTATCTCGTGTCAAATTACAATATGAATGATCCGTTTAAAGATACTACACACTAGGGATGTTATGCTTATGGATACGGATATCTGAATAACATTTTATCAGTTACGGTAACGGATAAGAAATTATTTCAGATTATCAGACTGTTACGGATAAATTCTGTTATGGATATTAAATGATTTACAACTTGAAAAAATCATATAATGTATTTAGAATGTTTGACTATATTAATAAGTAAATATTATAGAAAATAAAATTATATAAGTAAAAATTAAATAATAAAAACAGTATAAAATGAGAAAGACGCGGCGAGCGTATCGGCTTGGCCGACGAAAACCAGGCATAACATGTTATATTTATACTCTGCCTTTATCTGAAATTATTCGAAACATATTTATGGGATTCGGTTACGGTTTCGAATATCCGATAGTTTCGGTTACGGTTACGGTGTTCCACACATCTCTACTACAGACGATGTAGAAAAGAACAAAATTAACGCCTAATGAGGCCACAGTAACCTTGAAGTTATCAGTCGTCACAAGTCGTTAATTCTTTTGAAGGTCCCACGAGAAACAATGGTTTCAATCAACGATACGACAATCATCAAACGATTATAGGATATAAGGATATAAAAAGGACAACCGCGTCATCGTGACTATTACTGCGCATGTATGTCTGTGATAAACAACCTTAGTAGACCATTTTAAACCTCAGTATATACGTGAACCGCTCTCCATCTCAAACCTTAGTAAGATGGCGTGGTGAAGTATAACAGTGCGCGCATTTCATAACAGCTACCAACAATCTTCCTATTTCCCTATAAACCAATATGTCAACCAAAATTAAATAGACGCACTGAACTTTATTCCAAAGTTCTACAAAATATTGCTGATTATTGTAAGGTAGCGACCACAGTACACCATGTCGTAGACCATAGGACGAGATAACAGCATCCAACGTGATGGAGTCTGCGCTCAGCTTCCTCAATACGAGGATATGCAATATTTGTACAATTTCAGCATTTTACTATCTAGCTGCTGGTTTAAATGAAATATATGCGCTAATATGCATTGCTAAAGCAACAAACGTAGTACTCGAGTACAGAACAAACATTACTTTGATGTCAAGAATCTAATGTATTTGTTTTGTGGTCTATTGAACTCCTGGGAGACTAGGAACATCAAATCTCTCTATTTGTCATGTAAATTAACTCGCAACTATAAGTGGGAACTAACGCCTTCGGAAACAAATCTACACCGGAGCAGGGTGATGAAGTACGCTCCAAAAATTTATAGATATTCAAGAAAACTCATATTCTATGACAACTCAAAGTCATACAAAGTACTCTCTGAGTCCTCTAAGACAGGTCTACTGAGCTGGGCACGTGCAGGTTGGCAAACTTCACACCTTTGATAACATTTTCAAGAACTTTCAAGTATA
>DWPT01007725.1:0-10624 GCA_018251895.1 Agathymus mariae mariae | reverse complement strand
CAATTATCTTTAATCTATTGAGCTGAAATTTGGTATACAGACTTATTTTGGATGACAATGCATGCTTAGCTATGTGACGTCATTCTAATTTCAATATGGCGGATCATCCAAGATGGCGGACTAGTTATTTTTCTGTACTACTAAAGTATGGGTATCATATGAAAGGGCTTGCTGAGGAGAACACGAAAACTAATACAAGGTCACATTAAATCCAAAATATCCATGTTTAACAAGCTTAATACATATTATCGATTTTAATCTATTAATCAATTTTAATCCGTAACAAACTTTTATATCATTTAAGAAATTCTGAAATACATACTAAATTGTTTCACTTAATTTAAAAATTATTTTCTTTTTTTTAGGTCAAATTAATAAAAACTAGTTTTTAAAAAGTTTTTTGCCATTAATTTATGTTTACAATTGTGTGATTGTTTTCAATAATATTTCTAAGTTTATACGTGAGTTACCTATTAGGAACTTTAAGCGAAGCGCTAAAGCCCAGTTTATAGGAAAATAATAATATGGTATATATCAACGATACCCCACCTGTGGTACGCGTACCCCTGGGGTTACGTGTTATACATATTGGTAATGGAGGAAATACTGAAAAGTTAAAACAGTCAACTTTTATAAACGTTACTATAATGTATTATGTTTACAATGTGCAGTTTAAAATGATACACATTTTTAGGAGTAAGTATATAGATATCAGAGGAGAGGTGCTCATAAATGAACAGGGGTACCGTAACGAAAAAAGTTAGAAAGCACTGGTATAAATGAATACGTAAATGACCAGAACATGGAAATAACAGTGCCGAAACTAGATCCGCGCAAGTTAAAACTTACTTTGTAATTGCCATATATTTTTTTAAAAGATGTGTTGAGGAGTTTCTTGCGCCGTTTCTCCTCCTCAATGTTAAAGCACCTTTTTGTTTTAGTAGACGCAAAAAATGACGTGCACTAATGTATTTACAAAATAAGTGAACGATTAAACGATTTTGAATTTTAATTTGAAGTGAATTAATTTAAAATCAGCTATGGTTCGTTATAATGGCACAGTCTGAGTACAGTCATTTTAACGGTGGTGCTTGATCAGACGGTACCTATAGGGATGAGTAGCTGGTTCAACAGACGATAATTTTCAAAATACAGCAACATAGTTTTGAGATAACAAATGCATTGCCAGAATATCGGTTCAATCGGCGAAGTGGTTCGGTTGTAACAAGATGAGTAACGGATGTATCCAGAAATATATAGATTTCCTTGTACGGCATACTTTGTTCTACCCTTTTGTTGGTCCTAACAACATAATACATTATAGGCATAATATATAAATATAAATAGTTTCTAATCATAAATATTAAATTTGTTACAAACTCTACTGCAACATCATAAAATTATCTTCTGTTGGATGTCACCCACCGTCATGACAATTTAAGTTTACTGTGTGTATATGTAGGTATATGACCCAATCCGTGAAGCGATCTCAAAGTTATACAAAATCACAGACTTACGTACCTTATAATATATATACTAATATTACAAAATCAGAGTGCAACTTTTGTGAGTTTGTGTATATACGGAAATTATCTCCGAAACCATTTGGAAAATTGTTTAAACATTTGAAAGGTACATTATTCCAAATAGATATAGTCTATACAGTATAATACAAATTCTTTATGTAAGAATGTAATAATCACAAAAACTATGGCAGAGCTTTCATACAGATTTTACCAAATATAATACAATTATTAATAGAATTTGCGATTATTAACGCTACAGTAAGTGTTCCAAAAAATAAGATAATCATATTTTGTTGTAATTAAACAAAACAAAAAACAGCGCAATATTTTTTAATCGGTTATCTATTTATGTGAGGTCCAACCTAATTAAATAGCGGGAAACGTTACGCGGGAAGTTATGTTCCCTTTAATCAAACTTTATCATATAGTTGATGGGAAATAATGCTCTTGTCGGAGCGAAACACGTGTCGGTGACTGTAGGTATGTTGATATATTTTTGTTCATCATAAATGAATGTTTTCCTTTGTGGGCGGGAGGAAGGTGCTATGCTTGCATAGAAGTATATACCATCATATACAAGCAAAGAAAATGAATGCTAATTTAACAAACCTCATAAATATATGTATAAGAACTTTATAAATAAACGTCTACCCTGGCCAGGAATCAAACGTTCGCTCGATAGATAGGGCCATCAACATCTATACTATGAGGTCATCTAATAACCAAGATTGGAGAGCAAACCAGAGAAAGATTTATAGAAATGTCACTCTTAGCCGGAAATTGATCCTTCTATCGGAAGGCAAGTCACTATCAAACGGGTCAACTAAAAATGTCATTGAAAATTCATGTTCAGACATTCGCATAACTTGACTTACTAAGAATATATTTCAAATCAGTACATAATTTAGTTTTTGTTACTTCCGTACATTCAATAAAAATGGATTCTTTGTACTAGCGTCTTTTCGTTATCGCATCCATCGTACCCGATTTTTATAAAACTACTGGACGTGCGTTGAAACATTGTACATAATGTAGTTTTGTTGATCCATATACTGGTATATGCCTCAAAAAAATCTAATTTCAAAGCATTCAAATAACACTGGGAGGTAAAAAGAAAGTAAAAAATTGTCACGGACTCTATTCCACAAAGCAAATTAGGAGCGAGGGCGAAATTTTCTGTAACGATGTCAAGTTTTAATTCAATTATTCCTGGCGTTCATTCAACATATTTGATCTCTTTGGCGTTAATGAAGAAGGATAATTATATATTTATAACAGTCGTATTGTATTATATATATAACATATTGCTGAACGGCACGCGTTGTCATTGTCGCGTGATGACGAGAGCCAAACATCCTCACTGCTCACCAATGAGCCCTATAGCAGGCCACTAATGAAACCCACAAGGGCTCCTACCACTCCCCAGTCTGGATTAGATAAAGCGACGATTTCGAACCAGATCTGAAATAACCAACGGATCGCTATAAGCGTCCGAAACCGCAATCGATGCAAGCAGCAACCGCAGTCAATATTGCGAGAACAGTTTAGACATAGATATGTTTTTATTAAAACAAACCGTGAGAATTAAACCAACCAAAAGAAACAAGAAACAAATTAATTTTAAGGACTTATAATTAAAACGGAGCTTTTATATAGTCCTATAGACAATAGAAGTACAGTAAAATTGAATTTCCTATAATTTCAGTAGAAGTGAAACCTTTATCTTCAATAAAGTATTCCTCAGGAATAGAGATGTAAATTAATACCCGTTTCTCAATTACGCGCTGTTCAAAAAGCAATCTGTGTAATAATCAAAAACAAAGGGCCGTAGTGTTGGGGCGAGGGATGAATAAATTAATTTTGAGCCCGGCGAAGAACAAATTGTACAACGATAACAAAAACTTACTTGACTTCACTGTCAGTGCTAGTAGACATACGAAGTGAGGTTAGCAACAGCCCCGTGGCGCTACTTTTACAATTATACGCTGAAATTTGTCAAATCATAGTCACCGTACTTTCACACATTAACTTGTCAAGGTTATAAGGATTGTCATCATATTAATTAAATTTAAATATATGCGCATATCGCAACTATAAATTAGGAAATATAAGTACATTATAAATATTTATATTTTGTAACAATAATATTGACAGACGTGTCACAGGGAAGGTAAGTCAGCGCCACAGATGTTAATCTTAACGACATTTGCAAAAGAGTAAACTAATAGATGGTTGTTAACTTGTCATAATGTTGTGATGCCGTAACGATTTGTTTTAATGTAACCAGAATTAACCAGGAAGATTGCAACAGTGATGACCTACCTACTAACTATTTTAATGACGGCGACATTTATTATTATTATTATATGGAACATCACGCTGATAGACCGAGAGCAGTAGCTTCAGCAGGGAACTTCGGAGTAAGGCAGTTTCATTCAGCCATAGAAAATTTCCCTTTCTGTCGATCAACAATTCTTGAATTCGAAACATTAACGGCCCTCAGTGAAAACCTTGTGCCTAGTCTTAATAAGACACTCGGAGATGATAATATATTTTCTTTTTAGAGAAGTTTAATTGCCTCAAACCAGCCAGCCGGAATCAATATCACTAGAGAAGCAATTTCAGCAGTAGCAAGTTTTGAGATCTGCAAAGTGCACATGGATTGAGAGTTTCGTGCTTGTCAACACTTGGCGAAAGCACCTCCAACTGAACCTTTATCAGAGGATTGGCACATTGAAGACTTTAATATAGAAAGCTCCTCAGCGAGTGTGGCAAGATCTGATGTTGAACCCGTGGCCGTCTCAAGTTTTTCTTGATTACGTGCATGCGAGTGATGGATATTTTTTTCAATTTACCGAGATTGCCGGCAAGATGTTCGAACGTAGTGTAGCACAATATCGTAGCGTTCAAAATCAAATATTTAAATATAGCGGATGATGTAGACTAGCAAACTTTTAAACCATAAAAATTATTAACACGAAAAATTTTAAGTGCACTTTTGCGCTTGTTCATATTAAACTTACCCGCAAGTTACTTTTATTCCCAAGTTTTTAATAGAAATAAATAAAATTATATTTAAAGTAGGCTCACAAGGTTACATACCCCTATGTTTTCGGATCACACCGATCACAGTCTATGGTTCTAATTCGATATTAGGATAGACCGTGCATAATTTAACAAGCCGTATTCATTTGCATTTATTATTGGAACGGACATATTGATCGACATCGTTATTATCTCAGCTGAGAGGCCTTTTCTAATTTAAAGCTTCGGTAGATAATATATGTGTGTCACTTTACGTTGGGATGTGTTAAATTTAAAGAATATTGTGAATTCTTTACTCTCGCGGACGAGTGTAGAATTGCAATTACATCGCACTAAGTAAGCTTGCTGGGGTCATCGAAAATAAACTGTACCTATGTATCTTAATTTTTAATATATTTTGTTTATTATATTTTATACGGACATTCGGGCCTAGTTTTAAGGACTGAAATATGGGTAATTCATGTTATTGGACAGAAATCAATTAATTAATGAAAAAATAAGTAAAGCAGATTATTTATACATTTCTTTTCGGCAAGCAACGCGTATATGACGCTCCATGTTTCACAAATTTGAATTACGTAAGCCCTTACAATCATTTCGACTCTGTTCGGTAATTTCTTGTATTTTATAACACTTAATAATTAGTTTTCTTTTTTCAGAAAACTCGAACCTAATAATAGAACAACTGTAGTATCAAATTTTGCTAGGTCTCTGACGTAAGAAATAAGTCGACCATGGTAACGTTCACGACCACGGGAACAAACGTGACTTGTATAAAAAACAAAAGATTGCCTGATTGAGTAAATTTTGAATATTAATTAGTTTTTTTTTATTCAAACATATTATACTGTTAGTAATACAACTAAAAATTTCAATAATAAACTCTAAATAAGTATAGATTTTCGATCGACTAAATAAATGAAGGCTCACCGCACTATCGGATATCCTGTCGAATATTATGTTTTAAGCGTTCACTCAATTTGTAGTTAGGTGCGAATTTAATTTTGTTTAATGAGAAATGTCGACGCGGTCATTTAAATGTATCTATTGTAAATAGTAATCGATATACATTACTTGTCGAGAATCACAGCAAAGAATAAAACACCTGCTAAGCCAGCAATGTAACTGAAAGTCACAACACATGTACAGTGTTATTGAAATTGAAGCAAACGTGGTACAGCTTGAGGTACCCGCTGCGGAACCTCTTAAAGGGTCGGAAAGGACATTTAACTTTACGAGAGAAACGGAAGATTTTAAAAAGGGTACGCAACGGATTTGTTTCGTTTATTTATTTACCCAAATTTTAATCCTTTAACCCTTTTGAGGTGAATAATTCAAACATTTCGAAAATTATAATATTTTTAAAAGGTGCTCAAAAAGTTATTGTTTGTAGTCAGCATTTCAATATGAGAATGTAGTTTCCTTTTATCTTATCATTGTGTCTGTTGATATCATCGGGAAATTGATTGGCCTGATAGTGAAACAGTTAACCAACAAGCCAGAATGCTAAATATGATTTGATAAATCAATTTAAACGAAGATAATTGCCATATTTTATACTTATTTTATTTTTCTCGAATATTCTTAGTAACTATAAGAAGATCGGTCATGACTGGTGTTCAGATTTTTGAATTGAATTTTTTTATTAACTTTAAACCGGAGGAAAACTGCTTGTGCACAATTCATCCACATTTTTTTTGAGAAAATCGACTAGAAAGAAATAAGGTCCAAGATACTCCTTCAATACACAGGTACAAGATGTTTTGAAAAGGGGAGCAATTAACGTGCGGAGAAATACTGAAAATAACACGCGTCATTTCATGTCAATTAAAGGACAAGTGTGTGTATGTTTACAAGCAATCGTAAAAAAATAATGTATAGGAATCGTTCTAGTGTACTCCGACACAGCATACACTAAGATGACACCAACCGTCGAGGAAACTGTAGTGTGTACGGAGCTCTTCTTTTATAGAATCTAGATAGTCATTTCAGAAATAATAAAAGATATATATATCTAGTCTTAAGAAAAGGTACAAGGTGAACTGAAGATTTAAATAAAAATGAATAAATTATAGTGTTTTTAACATGTTCTGCAGAAAAATACGATTTTTCACAAAAAAGCCGTCGAGCGGAGCTCAGTCTCCCAGGGTTTAATCATGAAGTTACCTTTGTTTCCCGCGGGAATGTGAAGGGAGAAGATCTGATTCAAAATTACGGATATATTTTCAAATTGGTTACGAATAATTTTATTTTATTTAATATTAAAATATCTGGTTACGGGCAACTTATAGAGATTCCAATTATTGTTCCATATATCGTGCTTAAATGCTCTACAGGTCTTTCATAGGTACTCGAACTCCACGTGTAATAATCAGGGCTGCGGGTCGTTTCTGACTGCAAGATTTTAATGGTGCATGTGAGTCGTACAGCTGCAAAAACTGGTTTAACATAGAAACCTCCTCATCCAACGACGGCGCAACGACCACTTGAAACCCACCTATATTAGTAATATTATGTAATAGTAATAATAGGAATTATATTTTCTCAACACCACTTGTAATTACCAAAATTTTTAATATTATCTTAGAACACAAATCAGGATAATAAATTCCATATAAAGGCCTCCAATTTCAAATCTCATTATCACGCAGCCGCGGAAACCGGTTTGTTGATTTGATAGCCATACACGGGATATTAGGGTCTTGACTTCAAATAAATAATAAAATTGCAAAAAATATCATAATCAGTTTTTCAATATTTCACTGGCAATCTAAAATATATCAAGTATAAAACATGACATGACCGTTCATTAATATCATTCACATGAGATGAGAATTAAACAAATCGCTTGTAATTAATTCCGGATTATGTACTCTAAATGTCTCTTAGAACATTTTCTATGAACCATTAAAAAAATTAAGATTGTTATAATTAACGTAAAATAACAGATATAATGAAGAGTGTTAAGGATTTTGCATTTTTATATAATTACCTATAACAAAATTAATTTTGTAAAATAATAAATAAGAACAAATTATAGTTTTCTAAAAAACGCATTTAATTTTAAATAATGTATAAGTCGAATTATGTTTTCAAAATTTAACGTGACGTAATTTTAAGGAGAACGGAGTAATCAATCGGGTAATCAATTATAGTTCCTCATGCCGTCATTGCGTGTTTAGTACTGCAACATATTTTTATTAAATTGAATTTTAGTTTCTCTTATTAATGCCTAAAAAGTGAGTTCAGGAATTAAGAATAAGAATTAATTGGGAATAGAATGTCGATCTTACTCTTAAAGGTTTTTAATGTGAACGGAATTAAAAACTGAAGAAATTATGATAGATACAATACGAAGTAAACTTTATGAGATCATCTTTTTCTTCGGAGTATAATTTCGATGTATGAAAAAGACGAGAAAGTCTTTTTGTGGGTTTTGATTGGCTTCAGTGATAAATTGTCTACATCAAATGAAAATTTTCTGACTCTATGGATAATGTTACTTAACATTTTACAATGTGACTTATATTTTTTCTTTTAATAGTAGAATTAAATCGGACAGCAATATTAATCATTGCTTTTTATAACCAGTAGGCGAGTTGGATATAAAAGACCTGTACTTAATAGATAGCGTTTTACTTTGCAGTTAATAATTAGTGACAACTTAGCTTGATGATGCTCAAGTTCAATATGCAACACTTGTCGACACTGGTATGTTAATTAATACTTTTATTTATTCAAAGTGCGGAGTTCCGTTCAAGTAGGTAATAAGCGTTTCTAAAGCTATGTATTTTATCATATTATTTTATTTTATTTATATTATTATTATATTATTATTATTTATATATTATTTTATTTTGTACTTTCAAATCATTGCAAAGTAGGTCAATAAAACCTTACTAACTTTCAACGCCAAATTAATACCAAACTTTCACCCAATTTGGATTTATATTTTCCAACCTGTGGTACGCGTACCCCTGGGATGACGCAGGATTATATTTCATACGTGAAAATTATGCTGGTAAAGGCGGTAATACTGATAAGATAAAACAGTTAACTTATAAATAATATTTTAATGTCTTATATGAACAATTTATAGTCTAAAATAAACCTTGTAACTAATTACAAAGACCTAAGAAGAAACGAGATACACTTTAAGTAGTAGATATGAAGTTATCAGGTACTCATAAATGAAATGTCTTATAAACGGATACGGGGCGAAAAAAGGCTGGAAAGCACTGGTCTAGTAGATAGACCCTTACACCCTATAAGGGGTCCTGTTTTTTATCGGAAAACTGCACAATAATTGTTGGCATCCTAACGGTGACAGTGATTATGTATAAAGATATGAAAACATCAGTTAGGTACTTATAAATTATAAAAACAAATCCAAGTAGCCACACGTCCTTCACAAATAAGCGTTCTATACATCAGATCGGATCGAGCAAACGTTTCCAGTTTGAAACTTGTTATCTCTTAGAACATATTAAATAGATATAGGAGGCGAGTCACGTCTGAGGTTAATGCGATGCCAAATCACCCTTATTCTGGATAATTCTGTTTTGGAAATCGTTATTTTGTTCGTGAGCTTTGGATATTGAAGGGTTTGTTGTCTTTATCTTATTGGAGATGAATTGGTTTTAATTTTCAATGTAATTGCCTTTGTTGTGTTTTTACATACTTTAAACTATTGTTTAACATATTAAAGCTGGGACGCGAAACGAGAACATCTAATGGAAAATTCAAGATCGAAGCCAAGCAATGAATTTGTTATGTATTTCGCCTCAGTTAGTTAGTGTATGAGTACCTTCACATTTTTAACAGAAAATTGTCTTGTCTGAATTAATATTTAGGGTAACAATGGGTAGAAATAAATTTATTTAGATTGTTTCAATAGAATTTACAATTAAAATAACACACAAAATGTACAAATATTACTTGGCACACATGTGCCCACTTTTTGAATAACATACATCTAAAAGATCTACATGAGGCGCGACCGTGGCCGTTCAATTTTGTACGAATTTATTGGTTTATATGATTTATGCTGAATATATGTAATTATACATGTATAGTATATATTTCGAAAAGACGAAAACACAGAAGACCTTTTTATATACCTTGTTAAAATTAATTGACCTCGGAACTCAAGACTGATGGAGATTTTTTTTTAATCGACATCAAGAGTCAGGTAAGTCGATTGAAAATAATATTTAAATTTTATCGTCTTCCAGAGCATTGAGAATTCAAACATCTGGAAGATAGATTGATTCGCGATCGTATCACACGATACGCAGTGAGTGTCGGAAAGGTTCGCAATCGATTAGTTATGGAGGAGAGTATCGTATTGCATAAGGAGGTTAAGACATGTCAAGCCGGTGATATATCTACGGAGGAAAAACATCAGGGGACAGGAGACCAAGAATAGAAGTATTAATGAGGGGATATCGTGGGCCTTGGTTGAGGTCCTCCGCAGATTTGGATGGAAAATAGTAGTGAGGCAGATATGTGAGAAACAACACAAGAATATAAGAGTAATCACAAGTATTCATTGTGAAAAGCTTAGTGACGTTGACAGTAGAAGAATCTTGACGCAAATATTATGCCAGTGTGTATACAAGGATGGAACGTTACATCCTGTTCTTTCCCCATCCAATGGTAAAAGATAATTGAAATAGAGAATATGTGACTCAAATATAATTGAACAAGTAACAAGTCAAAGAGCGCTAATTGTTATTAACTACGGTAATATATAACGTATATTATTATTGTATTTATACCATGTAACTAGAGAATGTATATATAATGCACAAACCTTCTTAGGTCAAAAACAAAATACATAAGTATATTTAATTACAATTATATTTAATTCACCTTACACATTCAAAATCAGTTCTAAGCTAAGACTAAGTTTTCGTCCGTGAAATAGGTAACGTAAACTCATCTGGAACTCATTAGCGCAGCACAGGTATATCGTTAATTATAGTTAGAACATACCGTCTGACACCCGGGAAAATATCTGTTTCTAATCAAGTTTTCGTTGCACTACATCC
>DWPT01007724.1:0-10625 GCA_018251895.1 Agathymus mariae mariae | reverse complement strand
AAGACGTGATTGTGCAGATGAGCGCATAAAATGTCAGTTAACCTAATGATGTATAATCAAGGAAAAAATATGTTAAATTTTAATAAACATGTATATATTTAATAGTCCAACCCGAACGAAGTCGGACGGGCCGCTAGTAATCACGTAAATTTAAATTCATGATATTTATCATGTTAACTTTATTCATTATATTTTCGTTCTTTTGTTCGTCAACTTAAAGCCACCTTTTTAATCCATATCTTGTTTTACTCTAGTCGTTCTTCAACATGTTCTCTCGGCTTTTAATCGTACTCATATGTATTTTCGTAAAGTGAGCCACGTTGCAATATCACTGCTGCTCAAACAAATTCCATATTTAAGTCCTCAGCAAAGGTGAAATTCCGGTTTGGAAACCGACGTTTCATATGCGCGGTTTATCTAAATATTACATGAGGCCTCGAAAATTTTGTCGCGATGCAACCGATGCGCAATGCGGCAAGCAAGCCGCTCCCAACCTTGCGGGCCAAATAACTATGCACTCTGAAACCCTAAGGATTTTTTACAAAGTTCTTTTTAATTTTTTTTATAATTACAAATTAAGGATGAATGCAAGATATAAGTAGCCAAACGGTCTTAGCCAAATCGTTTCATGTTTCGCGTAACCGATAATAATAATACAGTAAATCGGGAATTAGTCTATGTCTCCTGTCTGTCAACTGTGGCCTGTCAAGAGTTTTCCCCGTAACTATTGACTTGGTTAAAACATAAATAAACAACACACATAAGTAATCTTTTTTATGTCAGATGAATATATATACCAGCTATAATCTCAGTAAAATAAGTTATAAATACTGTGCTGTATCTAACTGAGATACTCTTAGGTATTGTACTGAAATAGTGATAAACCTGTAAACTAAGTGGAAATCTGTAAGAACAATTAAGTAGTAAGTGAAGGTGTAAGGTAATCTGTTCAGTTCTGGGTGTAAGCCAACCTCTCTACTCGTAGTGCACCCTACGCAACAGCGGACGAGACTCGAGAGACGAGCTCGGCTTCTGCTGTCGGAGGTTGTTGGGCTCTGTACCAATTAGTTTAATCAAATCAAACTCATTTATTCATTTAGGTATTCTGTAAATACACTTATGCACGTCCTATATATATTATTAAATACTAAATTACAACAAATATTGACTGGCTACGGTTAATACAACTATTTTTCCACCTATGTATTTTACAATATTACAAATAGTTACATTTTCACTTTTATCACGTGTACAGTGTAGGACGCTCATTTTTTTCAGTTAATTTTTTATGTCAATAGCCGATAAACAAATTGATAGGTCACCACGTGGTAAGTAGCTACCGCCATTCATGGACATCCGTAACTCATACGCCTTATGCGTAATCTGGTTACGTCTTTATATCGCCTTCAAACGCTTCTGCGATCTTTTATGGGGCTCGATGTTCGTTTTTGCTGTATGGTTCCAAAGTTGCTAAGTGATGTACTTATTTATTATTTAAATATAATTTAACTGAACAATATTACATTTACAGGACACAAACTTAAAAAACGTATATAATCACAAAAAAAAATATAAATAAAAATTAAATCAGCTTTTCACATATTTATATCATCTGACGCGTACATATACAACGCGTTCATGCCTTTCATAGAATGTATTAGGTGCTCCACACTTGTGGCGTCGGATTCATTCTTTCTTCTTTTTCGTATAACCAAATGTGCCTACAAGTGAGGCGTTAAATTTCACTCACAAGTCCCGTCTAATTATCGAACCGACACTAATGAAGATTCACTTAAAAATATATTTTCTACACGCATCATCTCAAAACCTGAATTATATTTTTACCCACAGTATAAAAGACGGCGTTGGACTTCCCGAAGAAAGTTCACCACGAATTATTGTTCGCATTTTGCTACTGAATATTACAGATAAAAGTTTCGGTCTTGCAAAAACTTCTCGTCTAAACTAACTGTGAAATTTATGATCTAAATCGCTTTACTCGATATGTTCTACACTTTATGTTTAGTTTAAAAGTTTTTCCCATGTTTTTAAATTGTTTTTTTTTAACACACTCGTATATACACTCCTTGCAAGTATTCGCGATAGGTAAATAAACACTGTCTTGCTTTGAGCTTAGGGCAGACTTTTCATGTAGTGTGGTGCACCACTGGCAATGACCTCTGGTCTCTCCAGATTGAGGTTTCTGGCTCAGTACCTACTTCTCGGGCTCTAACTCGATAGTCGGTTTCGCTACTTCAATAATCTGCTTGAAATGTTTTAACATGCTTCGGTCGCAGTGCCGCAAAAACATTTGAAAAGCAGATTCATTGCTTTTCGCTTAGCTAGTGTCTTAAACTACCAATCTCAGCTGATCTCTTACCACCACGTGGCCCATATCCTTGCTCATTGCCAAAAACTATTGTGAGGTTGTAAGGAGAGCACTAAGTGAAATCTGCTCGTATCGTAGAGTACCATAGTCGAGTATTCTCTTGACCTCTGTAATTTTGCGAGATGACCGAACCTCAGCAGTTGAATGGTTATAAGTTGTGATGGTTCGTCTCGCGGAGAAGTACCTTAAAGCACCTTTCCGAGACGGTTGTAGAAGAAAAAAATTACGTGCATAAGTGTATTTACAGAATACCTACATGATTAAATGGTTTTGAATTTGAATTTGATAAATGCTAGACAAACTTTATTAGGACCCTTTGCGAACACACGTTTGTTACAAAAAAAAATTTCACGCCGCGTAACATCGCGTCGGTACACCGATATCTCCGATCATACAAAGTTCCACCACCCAAGTACAGTTGATACGATGATATTAAATGTACGTTATAGGTAATTACACAAAAACAACAACTTGGCCAGCAAAATTTCAAAGTTTACAACATTCGAGGGCGAACTTGAACAATTTATCGGCTCCCCGAGTTTTAAAGTAAAACCAATGAACGGTCTTATATTGGCTACAACAGACAACAACAGCGATAAATTTTTCGAACAACACTAATAAAACGTCGATTAAAATTCTTTGATATTTCTTATAGAGCACAGCTTATTTGAACGGTATTATAAAGATTTGATGAATATTAATTTATTGAACTTAGGTTGAAGGAAATTATGGTGCGCTGGTAATACGTAAACAGAAATTTTGTTTATTAAAATATATAGTTTAATTTTAGAAAACCTCTGCTTAAGTATATTTTTCCGTTACCTTAATAAGTAGTTTATATTCTTATATAATCGATTGACAAATAGAAAAGAAAATGGTACTGAATTGTTTTATTTTGCCTATTTATAAACGTTTACATATACATTTATCTGTCCCATAAAGGTCTGCCCCGGCCGAGAATCCAACCCCGACCCCTCCTTCGGCAGGCATGATAACTACCAACTGGGCTATGGGGTCGTCAATGGTTAAATATAACTTCAAACCCCAAATTGATTTATGTAATCAAATTGCAATACAGAATTAAACAGGTGATATTGCGCTGAAAAGCCGTACTGGTTCAAGTACCAATAAAATCGTTGGGGAATAAATCTTTCTAAAAGGCGACTACACTTCAATAAAAAGTTTATGGAACAGCCTTCAACCAGGTGAACTGATGATTCGAAGAAGTTTGCGAATATATGGCAAATTAAGAAGGCTCAATACTGTGGCGACTGGCGTCAGTGAAAGGAGGGACTTATTATATTTAATCACATATTTCAATGAAGGATTCGTAAGTTGGTAAAATTTTAATTGGTTGGTTAGTTTGGTTGTTTACTTTTTAAATTCAGTATAATACTATGTTATGCTTAATGATTAAGACCCCTTGATTATGATATAGAAATTTTTGATACCTTAATATTTTAACTTACTCCAGTATACTTATCTAACTTATTCCATTACGACTATTTACAACCTTGTATAATTTTTTGGCTTCCTCTGATAGTGGATCTGCGAGTATGGTATTAACTAATTAAGTAAGTAACCACTTAAATTGATTTTTAAATCAATATTTTTTCGCTCATCCGCATTCTGGACACATTCCATCAGTACATGATAGACGTCATCTATGATTCCACAACTTGGACAATTTGGAGAGTTAACTTTACGCATCATATAACTTAACTTAACTTGTTACATGGAATGTGTCCAGATCCGAGTCTCAAAGCTGTTACGGTCTCTTTCCTATTATCTATCCAAGAGGATCCTAATCGATGTGGCTGGGTCGTATGATACTATATTCCTTTCTCCCTAGATCTTTTATCAAAATATTCTTTCCAAAGACCTAAACAATCCTTTCTCAGTGATGAGATATAGTTTGGAAATACGGGGGACAAATTTAGCTCAATTCCATTGGAAATATCTGGAGTCCACTTGTAGTTTCAAGAATAGACTAAGTATTGCATAGGCTACAGGCAATCCTCGGAAAATCGAGGTACACCGAGCCAGGTGCTGGAGTGAACTCTTCGAATCTGTTAAAATAACAACATAGTCGTAAGTTAATGATTTTGAATAAAATAAGGCTTCATAAATGGCTACCAGCTCAGATTCCATGATACTTATGCACCATCTTACAACATTCTAAACAAAACAATGTCCTTCAAATCAATCAATCTTCATAACGACAAGTGATGACTCATATGGATTATTTATACAGGAGTTATTACTAAGTCATAAAGTTCCATTAGTCTACTACTACTAGTAATCTAGTTTCATTGATTTTGTCGGTACAGTTTACGACGCGTGTTGATTCGGTAATTAAAATTGAATTTGGAACAAAGTAATTTTGTACCATTATACCAAGGCGACATTATTGACCCTACCTACTTATTCACACTTACATTACATTTGACAGGCAAATCAAATTTAAAAAGTGATAGCCTAGTGGTTCTTCGGCGAAGAAAAATTTGCGAGGAACCTGCATGTCTGAGTGTTTTTTGTATTATTCTTAAAAAGGCATGTGCAGTCTGCTAACATGCACTTGGCCAGCTAGACCCGATCGGCACAGTATGGGTTGTAATGATGTAATGATGATTTTCGGCACAGTATGGGATGTAATGATGATTTACCTAACAATCCATTTAGTTATTATTTTAAAACCGTCATAAAAGGTTAATTTATTAATACTATCGAATAGTGGTTACAATATATTTTTATAAGTAACCACGCAATGGTTCTATAATTTATCACTGAGCTACACCAACGTAAAGATTGTTAATATTAGGTACGTATTTACATACTCGTTATCTAACGTGAAATATTTCTTTATACAAATGAATAGTTAAAACCTAACAAGAAGTGGTTACTGTATATCAAATCCGCAACCCGTATATCAAAATAACCAACCTTAAATAATAAAATCAAAGTTTCTCAGAGGCCACATAATCCTTTTACTTATTTTGTATTTAAAAAAAATTATAGGAAATAAAATATGTATGAAGTTTTGCAAGCACAAATTACTAATTAGAAATTTCTTCCAGTAGACCCAAAAGGTAGGATCTTGAACAAATCTTGTTTAACTTGTGCCATGCTTCAAAATGAAATCCTATTTTTGTCGCTCCTACGTATTTCCCATGAAAATTATGGTCCGTAGCCGGTTACAATTTAAAGTAATCGTCCGATCTATATTAAACGGATACTGATATTATTGGTTTCTATGATAATTAATATTAAAAAAGTAAATTCAACAAGTTGAACATGCCTAAACACGTCATACGACCATCATTACAGGCTCCTTTCCCTTATCATGATAATTAAATCTGAAATATGAGTTCATACGATGTTTCAATTTACCAAAGCAAGTTATGTGCCTGAAAACCATTATATTAATTATTCTTGAACACGCATTTCAATAAATAAATACATGTAAGTATTCGTTCACACACTTCTGACCTTGCACTATGATTTCCCGTATTGCGGGTGGTACAAACATACACAAATATTACATGGCAAACATCCATGACATGAGAACAAACGTTTATCTGTCACATAAATGTCTGGCCCAGCCTGCAATCGAACACGGGACCTCTCGCCCCTCTACCAACCGGGCTATAAGGTCGTAAACCTAACAATTCAAAATCATAAGATGCTTGCAGGATTCTTTTAAGAACTAATACTGTTGAAGGCCTATATTGAAAAAACAAGATTATTACTGGTACCGCTTCAATACTGTACTCCTACATAAATGCTCATTAGTGATTAATTGTTGAGAAATTATTAATTTATATTATAATTTCGACATCAATATCCGCAGTCAGACGTTTCTAAATAAATCTCAATTTACAACTTTAATTTATAAACTCCGCGGTGCGTGGTTAATTGTTCAATTTACAACCTACTTTCATATAAAACTAAATTTATCGCCATCAGTGAGTTTCGTGTAACTAACAAGTACATACACATAATACAATAACTTAGTTAAGGTTTAATAAACATTTTTAATCCAGTAATTACTGATTTTATTTCTAGATGTTAAAAATGTTGTACATGTCAGTTAAGAGTTTGGCCGGCACACGGTAAAATCACCGGGATAAATACTTACATAGTGTTTACAAATTAAATAAATAAATTACAAAATAATTTTTTATTGTATTTACCTTCGTTGTTTGCGAATAAAGCGAGGATCTAATGATGGGTTTTGAAGATGAAGAATGGAACGGATGGCAATATTTGGGCAGAATTTAATCTATTTGGTGTGGTTATATTAACATTGTGTTTTGTTAACAAAATTACAACTCCTCAATGGATTAAAACATTTTATTGTATAACATTTTCAGCTTTTTGCTTTTTACCGGTTACATTGCAAAGTAAGTACGTCACTGAGATGCTTGTGTCTAGGTGTCGCTGACGATGAACAGTACTCATTAACGACTGAGATTTTTGTAATTTTTTTTTTAATAAAAAAAAAAAAAAGCTTTTTATTTATGTGAAGCTTCCTAATAATATTTGACACTAATTTCTCAGAGATATCTGTGTCTAATGACGAGATCAACAAATAAACAACTGCCCTTGATTGACACGTTCATGTTCTTATACGTGTTTAAAAGTATGTATTCGACTTGATAAGAAAAGGAATTAATCAATGCAGAGAATGAAAAGACCAATTTGTGCAATAATAACTTAATATTTTATTATAAAAGCTTGTACAGACACGTCATGCAGCGCGAGAGCAGAGAAAACGGAAGGGGCGAACCACAGAGTGTGAAAAGACCTACATATAAAGATTTTAGCAATGATTTACTTTGAGTCTACACCAGGCGAAGGGTTTTTACATTCAGCCAATAATCAACATTAAGGACATAAATGTCACTTCATCTAAACTAATCTACTAACAACCGTATACTTGTGCATCTTCAATATATCTGGATCCGTTTCATAATTGGTATTCGTAAATATGACCGATGATATTTCGATCGTAGACATGACATTGCCGAGCAACGTGCACAGTTCAAGTTGCTCCCATTTCGTCTTCGGCGAAATACACATACTCGTATTGTCTCAGTTTCACACTGCGTTCTGTTTATATGATTTAAATATATGCATTCCTCAATTGAATCTTAATTCTACGTTCTAATAAAAAGCTAGATATTCTACTTCTTTCTTTAGTAAGTCTTTTAGTTTTGTGGCTATGCACCTTAGGAATTCTTTACTAGTGTGAACTCGGCTGTGCTAGTCGCTAGATTCCGTCGAGAAATTTTTGGTTTCTAGCTCCCACACTTGGATTCCCTGTGTTGTGGGTAACTAGATTCATACCACTCCTTTTAAGTCAAACAATAAATAATATAGATATGTACAGGACGGCCGGGGTTTCTATCAATATTATCACACAAAGTGTACTTCGTAAATATTTATTTGTTTACAATGCTTGATCTTCCATCTCAGACTGCCCCTATTTTCATCAGTTTTACTACAACATTCACTATTACAACAGTTTTTATGCTCATACAAATTAGTCAATAACAATCCAATATAATTTTAACAAATTTGAAATGTGTTTTCTATATGAAATACTTTTAACAATTTATTCTTACATTTTAACATAAGATATACTCATTGTGCTAAAAGTGTTATTTAGTATTTATCTAATTTAAATATGTTAACTTCTGTGTACTAGCAGATTTAATCAAGACAATGTTTGAGTCATTACAACATACTATTTATAATTATGACGTAGAAAATCTAACAGATATAAAACTAAAAATTACCCAAATTTACAAAAGTGTCTGTGTTCGTAAGTATGTGTGTGGGTGCGTATCCGCGCACGTGTATGTTTGTGTAAAGTGTGTATAATTATAAATATAAAATTGTATATGTCTACCCGTTTCTACTTTTACTTTCATTTTAATTAACTCTGTAGGTTGTCTGGGAGATATTGCTAGTAAGTGATAACAAGTAGTTAGTATAAGTTAGTACATACATAATTAACTTTTTTTAGAACAACTTTTTAATTTTTATTTATAACATTGTAAATTAATAAAGGACATAGTAACAAAAGCAATAATCTTACCTTGGTATAATTGTTTTCCTCTGGCCATGGAGCAACTACACTTCTGTACTGCAACTAGCCCTCTTTGATAAGAGGGCTCAACACAGCGATGATACACAAGTGTCAGATTGAGTCAAAACAGTATCTTTAATATTACAATTTTATTATAAGATAAGAAATTACCAAAATTATTCCTCACAGGTAATAAATTACATTAAAATTAATTAGATACACATATTAATTAATCTATAACCGTTCCGAGTTCATGGCTATTATAATAAATATTGATTTTTATCATGTTGTAAAATTATGATGACATTGATATGAACAGTTGACGTCCTGATATTAGATTATCATGGTAAATTAATGTTACCATTAATGTTAATGGCAATTACCTGGATAGCTAGCTACCGTATTCGTAAAAGTCAACCATAAAATGTTTTTTTCGTATGTCGTTGTAGTGTCGAAGAGCCTTTAAAATGGATCCACCGCTTCTATTCTGATCATGATGACGAATTATATCACGTGTTCATTTATTCGCTTTTGACATAAAAAACAAAGAAAAATATAATTTCTTAGATCAATTTATTCATTCATCTTTGATTGTGATTAAATAATTAAAATTATCAGTAAAAATATATTTTACAATCACGTCCATTCCCCAATGTGCGCTCTTAGTATTTTAATTTTGTTGGTTATTTATTCAGCACATTTACCTTAAATAAAATTTAACCAAATGTATTTAAGAATCGCCGGTAATTAATATTTATGGAAGATGTATATTTTATAGAAATTTATACATTTCTAATATTAAATTTCTGGGCGGCCATTATGCTTCAACGTTGCGGGGAATATGCAAATATGATGCTTCAGCTTCAACATTCGGGCACTCAGTCTTGTTTCCAGTTCGACTGTTACCCTTGCTTACGATTTTTTATTTAACCATACTAATACAATAAAAAGAGTGCGATTTTTTAAAGACTAAGATAAGAAAGGTATAGATTACTGTGGATTTTATGTACGTAATGTCTACTAAGATTTAATTTAAGATTGTTCAACCCCAACGAAGTTGGTGGTGCTACTAGTATAATAATGAGAAAGTGAGAATTTTGTATTCTGTGTGTATATGGAGCGCAGTCTCCAGAACCATGACGCTTACATGATTTTTTATAGAATCTGAAGATAGGTTACTAAAGATGGACATTGGACATATGCCAACTTTAAAGTCAGTTTTAGTATTATCTAAATGATTCTGAACATCCGATTGAACAAACGAACCACTGTAGGATATCACTTGCATTACCGTCTGCCCATTTATCTGTTTTTATTACCTCTTACTTTCTTTGAAGAGCCCTGTTGGAATAAGTTGAACATTGGTATATGAAGAATAAGGCGATACGATTACGAATTTGTATTGTAGATAAGTGTTTTAGTGGAATTTGAGGGCTTTTTTTGTAGCCTGAAAGCAGACAAAAATGCAGACGAACAACCGAATAGGGCATGGTCTACGTCGCCTACACATACCTCATCTGCTATTTTATTAAATATTTCTATGAAAATGCTCTTTTATGTCCAAATAAAATATTATTGTTGGAAATATAATATTGAATAAATTGAATATTATCATGGGAATTTCACAGATTTCCTTAACTCTTTACCTATTTGGTTAAAAACTTGTAAAATATTATTATACTTTCAATATATAATATGGAAAAAACACTAAATCAAAAGAGAAGCTTTAGAGACATCAACGAATCGTGCATCCAAAGCTGAGTAATCCCAAGGATAAACATGAGAAAGATATTCGTATCGGCAAAAAGGAATATATTATCATAAACAACACATTCTCATGATCTATCTTGGAAATCGTATCTTTGATATTAATATTATTTTGTGTTTTTTCTATAAACATGTACATAAAATAATGCGAAAACTCAGGAGCAGGTTGTTATAGAATAACAATAAGGATGTACATTTTTTTAAGTTATATGTGTTTTGGCACGTTTAGAAAAAATGATGAGAGTGATTTTGTACGCGCACATAGCTACCTAAAATCGACTCCACAAAGTTACTTGAAAAATTGATCAGTTTTTGTTGATATTTACAGTAAAAATATTTAAATATTTCATTTGAGGTTTACAGAGTATATATATT
>DWPT01007723.1:0-10625 GCA_018251895.1 Agathymus mariae mariae | reverse complement strand
GTGTTTCTATCAATTCTTTTTTGATGTTAAGTTTATTGTTTTGGGTTTAAAAATCATGTCATAACATACCGATTTTTTTTTTTTTATTTTCAGCTCATCTCTGTATCGTAATATTCTTGTCATTTATTTTAATCTATTTCATACGAGTCAACGCTGTCAAATCTTGCCGAAAATATGCAAATAAACCATATTGAATCTTTCACTTCACTTTCTTTCTGTGCATCAATATCCAAAATTGAAAAATAACGCGATTCTAATAATTTTTTATCACATGTCACAAACTCAAAGTGAAAAAAAAAAACACATTTAAATACCTACCTAAGTCTATAAATATACATAGATACATAGAATTCTAATATTAAAATAAGCGGGATAGCTTTAAATTCACCGTATTTTGACACCGTTCCAATTTCAAATTTTTCCATAAATCAATTTTAATGTACAGTTTTAAAATTTTTCGAAAACACCATGAAGTAGGTAGTGAACCATTCTAAGGTAAAGTAGATTTTCGTTTTGATGAAGCGTCCCAACACCCAGTATCAACAATTGATAATTATCAAGCAATAATCAAGCTTGCCCTTGGGACCTTCCTATAATACTTTCCACATAAGCTAGCTACTTAACTACACACACCACACCCAGTTCTACGAGTTATAGATCATAACAGAAAATTACGACGGACGCCAATAATTCAAAATAACTACAATAGACACAAAGATTAAAACATGTTAGCTTTCCGCCAATAAATGTGTTAAGAAGCTGAAGTATTTAAAAGTGGTACGAAAACTTCATAAACTACGATTTGGTACTTACTGCGTGACTCCTATGACTTAACATGAATAATATCATATTGAAAACCGCTTAGCCCATCTTTAAAACTAGTTTAAAGTTTAAAAAAAAAAGCATATTAGGAAGGCCCCGGCGAGATTCAAACTTCCGATCTTCTCTTTACTAGACAGGCGCTTTAACCAACTAAGCCATGGCGCCGATGTATTCAAATTTCAAAAACTTTATTCAAAGTTCTTTATCAAAAATTAAAATTAATTCTATTTTATAAAAATATATCTAAAATATATCGATTAAGACACTTTTATTTATCTCCAATCGTATAGCTCATTGTAGTTGACGCTCAAAATTTGGAGCGTATTGCACCAGGTTTCGCCCATCTCCTTCTTAGCGTGTCAGTGGCAGACACTAAAGCGTCACAGCCCAAAATGCAGCAACATTGATAGCATTGCTTGAAGCTGACATAAAGTCTTCCTGCGTTCAAGTGTTAAGTATTAAGTCAAGGATAGTTATTATATAAATGCTTACCTCTCCGTATCAAACAGTTGAATTTCATGAGTACAAAAATGCTGGGATAGGACTAAGTGTTCTGGGATAAAATGTATATTCATAGTAGTTACAAACATTAGAAAAAAATCGAATTATTTTAATATCCAAAATTAAACATTACAACTTATTAGAATAAATACTCATAGTCATGTGTAAAGTTATAAAAAAAAAAATACTGTAATGTACCCTGGCCGTTTTTTCTTTCGGTTTAACAGCAAAAAAATATAATTATAACCACACTATATTCATAAATAGCTAACAAACGGGCCATCAGTAATATTGGAAGGTATAGAAACAGAAACAAAAGAAATTGCCGCCATCCACTGTAATGATTCAGTAGGATGCACAACGAGCAACAAGATATAGATTTGGGCTCAAGGATTGACACCAAATAATCACTAACATGTGCTTGGGCATAAAAGAGACGGTTAACCCACTATTTAATTTAATAGGAATTGCAAATTAAATGTATTTTCAGTATAAGAGACTCCATTCATCCATGACTCCAAATCAAAGTCCTTGCTGAACTACGTATGAGTCAATGATGCCAATGACTTGTTGATTAATAGGCTCTGTACCGTGCAAGTTAATCTTAACGGTATTCGTGCAAGGTAGGGTTCATAATCTACCGTGGTTCTTTAACTAATGGTTGGTTATTCTGTAAATAATACATAATTCAGTTTGCCATTTATTATGGATATTTTATATTAAGAAACTAATAGTCTTGAAGTTGAACTGTGTACTTCACTCTGTTGTTTTATCATAGATAACAGTATACTAGTTTTTATGGGATAGATTGATAGTCTGTGGCGATTTTATTTGAAATTTTTTGAACCAAATCAATTTGGCATTGCAAAATTGACAAGTATATGAAAACATTCTTACATTTAGAAAGAAAACATAATAAATGAAGTCAAACACGAAAACGTGAAACTTTCTTTTCGATATTAATGTTGAATATTGTGTATAAAAGTGAAGTTTGTAGTAAATTTAATTTATGTTATACTCGTAGGTTATGCCTTGTTATGACTCAAGGTGACAGTGCACTGAGATGATTACGAGTTTTTCGAGGCTTTAGGTCGCCCTTATATGGGTTGAAAAGGTTTTTAATACATCCTAGCTCAGTTTATATCAGTGCTTCAAGATGAGTGAACGAGATACACCGAGTGGCTCTGGTCAGAGTGGGGACAAGGAAGATAAAAACATAAGGATTCCATCGCAGCCTATTTCCACTGGTTCAAGGTACTTCTTTGTTTAGTCTTAAATATTAATTATCATTCTACACAACCGATTTTTGGTTATCTTTTATTTATGAACATAAATAAAATCAGAATTTGAACAAACAAGGTTATTAGAATATTATTTTTATTGTTATTTGAAGAACAATGACTTTTGAAAAACAATTTTGTTTATTTATAATGACATAATTTAAAAAAATGGGAATATAAGATAACAATGTAAATAGACAATAATATAATTTATAAGTAATTCATAATCATTTCAGTGGCCACAGCTTCTTTGCAAATGAACCCCTCCAGTTCCGCGTGAGAGGGTCCACCATCACAGGGGCATCTCCACCAAAGTTTGTTACTCTAGAGGACATCATGAAAGCTGCTCATGGTATGCAGAACATGGTATTAGCCCATGAAATTGCGGTTGATCAAGACTTCAAGTTGGAACCTTTTGAACCACCAGATAACAGGTAAAAGACAAAAAAAAGAATAAAATACAGTAGATCACCTCCTAGTAATAAAAGTAGAATGCATTCATGTGCTCAGTTTTGGTTAGTTATTTATAAACTGATTTTGTTTTTTAATTATTATACAGTTAAAAAATTGCTGCTTTTAAATATACTTCTCTGCTCCTTTGTTGACAATGAATAATCTAATAATTTTGTGGCTCGTAGAAACATAATTCTGAATTTGCAATTAGTACACATAAATGTCACAGAAAAACAATAACAATAAAATGATTTTAATGTACACTAAAACACGCATCTTTACATAATATACTGTTATTGCATTAAACCTACATTGTAGCTGTGCAGGTAATTTATTTAACAGTGACTCATAATCTTGTGCCTTTTTAAGTATTTCCTCATTTATGTCCCTTTGTTTAACATATACAGTTCATATTTATGTGTTTATTGTCCACCAATATAAAGCTTTGTGTTGTGTATTATTAATCTAATGATATTTATACCAATCTATTATTTGCATTTAATTAATAAACTGAAGATTGCATTGACCTTAATCTATTAAGAACCTACAGCAGGTCATGTCTTCACCTGTATTTTTGAAGGTTGGACTATTCATCTTTACTAAAAAAGTTCATCTGATCTGATTATGAGTCTGAATGATAATGATCTCAGGTGCATTAGAATCTCCACACCTTGTAGTTTGCAAGAGATAATAGATAGGGCTGAAAATGTACCTGTTACATTTTAAATTAACTCCAGGTCTTCATAACCAATAATATCAGTTCTGGTGTTGGCTAATAGAATAGCATTCACATATAAGAATTTGAACATTCTTATACTTTGAATTAAACACATTTTAACACCACTTAATAGCCCCTCTAGATAAATGGACAGGAATGTAAAAAATAACTGTACTATACCATTTGGTGGCTAGAAGTAATAGTGCCCTAGTTATTGCTCGGGTAAAGAACAGTACTGAGTACAGTAACTGGGAAATCTCCCAGGAAGTTTTTAATCAAAGGAAATTTACAATTCAATTCAATATGTTACATCCATTAGCAACAGGCTTGACCATGGCAAACAGGTAATTAGAGAGACAGTATACTTCTGAAATAACTTTATAGGGAAAATAAGTATAAAAGGGGACATAATATATAGAGTGAAGGGACTATATTTAGTCTGTATAAATGGTCGACCTGTCAGAACTAGTCATGTAAATATGTTAAGGAAAACGCAAGTAGACTCAGGTGAACCACTAAAAGCTACCAATGAAAAGAATGAGAAATTTCATTATATTACCATAGAAACATAAGGGGCAAGGAATGTACTGTATGTAAATAAGTAAGATTTAATATGTGAAGTAACAATTGAGTAATTTTAATAGGTAGTGTGAATGGACCTCCAGAAACAAAATATGTACCTTATAACTAGCAACGCATTGGTAATATAATATAGTGGTGGTTATTAAACAAAAAAGGTCCCCCTTTACTAAGTACCAAGTGGCAAAATCTACTATATTTAGCTCTGAGCTGTAATTAAAATTTCAAAATTTATGCAATATTAAAATTATATGATAATCAAGTGATAAAATTATATACTGAATGACTGAACTGAACAAAATTAAAAGAAAAAAAACTCCCGTAAGTGAAGTTTCTTTTCTTTATTTAGTCTTATTAATATTGCAATTATTTCAGTTATCAAAAGCTTGTAAAGGAGACTATGCACAGGGCTTACTTCGATATTCTGAGAGAACAACTTAACTCCGACCCGCCTGAGTACAAACAGGCGTTGATACTCCTTGAGGATGTTAAACAGGTATTTATGTATACAAAATGAAATATTTATAAAATGAATAATAACAATAATATAAAATTCATGTTACTACTTTACTCACCGTCTACTAACACTATACTATGTACTGTCATTAACTAGTCACAATCAGTTGGAGAACATAATTCTCAATTGATAGCCTCACAAAACAAAAGGCTAAACGAAAGAACTTATCCCTCACAGTACAATTGCAAGAAACAGTGCTATAATGTGGAGTGGTGAATAAATTTAAATTATACATAAAAATTAACAAGTTCATTAAAACTGAAAAAACTCCTAAAAATAGTATTCTAAATACACTCACTTTTTAAGACAACAAATGCAGTTAATAAAGAAACATGTTCATGAATCTTAGAGGAATACAGATCAATCTGTGAAAATAATATGACTCCGAAATAAAGTGGCTAGTTTACAGGAATCATTAAAAGTTACGACTCAGAAATATGATACGGGAGCACCACAAGGTTCAATATAGGACTCCTACTATTTTTGATACATATCAAAGAACAGTAGGGTCTTGTGTGAAGCTGTATTGTTAGCTGGTAACACCTCCTTATTTTTTAAACTAGGTACAAGAATACAATGTTATGACAATGAAAATAATACTATTCCACTAGTGTTACACTGATTTACACGTAATATGTTTGCCTTATGTTAAATACTAATAAAACTAAATGTATTAAATCGTGTTACTAAATATAAGATAAATTAATTTCCAAGTGAATACAAAACTTTAATACTATTAAGAATAATCTGATTGTACCAAATTGTAGATTTAACAAAAGTGGTGGCCTGTTCACAGGTATAAGTGAAATGTCGTCAGAATTAACAGAAATGCGATACGGTAAATTACAAAGTCACATGAAAAGCATTCTTACAAAGAAAAGTTATTACAAACAACACTAGATGATTACTTTAAAGACAAAACTGCTTGGACATGAATTTCATATAAATATAGCCATAAGTAGTAAGTAGTCAGTGCTTTCGTATCTGTGACTAGGAAAAAAAACCTTTGTGAGTTTCTTACAGCTTCTTTTGTCGGACCTCTCACGGTAGGTAGGGTTTGGTAGAAGCCATGGCGTAATTTTAATTTCGAAGTGTTTGTAAAAACCGACTTACCATTATTTTCAGGGACTCTTCTCAATTCTTCTGCCAAGACACACTCGAATCAAGGAGATGATAGAAGAGGTTTTGGACAGAGACTTTATAAAACAGCAAGCTGAGAACAACAGCTTGGACTTCCAGAAGTACGCCAAGTTCGTGATCGATCTCATGGCCAAGTTAGCCGCCCCGGCGAGAGATGAGATGATACAGAATATTACTACTCTAACTGATACTGTAAGTGAATTAATTTAACTACTTGGATCCTGTTGTTACATGTTAAGGTTATTATAATCTTGAAGTTATATCACGACTGCCACAGTCACCAAGACCTTATCACCATCATATTCCTGATCACCAGTGTCCCCAGACTAATTTCATAACTCCTCTTATATTGAGAGATTTGAGTCTACGGATTACTTATTGTATTAGTACATTATAATAGAATTTATAATTACACAAGGTACCCGTATACTACCCGTATTTTAAAAGGAACTAAATTTTATACTCTGTTGAATACGCTAAGAAAAATCGCAACTTTTAGGTACGCGGAATTTTTCAGGATGATTTATTTCAATGAAACTAATCATGTTTACACATTCTTAGTTTTACATAAGTATTGGTTATATTTGAGACTGAAATTTAGTACATCCTGGTGAAAGTTTAATATGGCAAAGAATTTCCGTATTCCATTTTTCTTTCAGGTGGAGATATTTAAAGCTATACTAGAAACACTAGAGGTCTTAAAGCTCGACCTTGCGAACACCCTCATAGCGATGATCCGACCGCACGTTCAGAAGGAGAGCGTGCAGTACGAGCGAGCTAAATTTGATGAGATACTGAAGGTGTCCGAAGGTTAGGATCGTTATCATCATCTTGTTTTGCGTTCACTAATAACCCATTCTAAGATACGGATCTGTCATCATACCTGAGCCATCTCCAGAGTTGTTCTGGTGGGAATGGATCAAGGAGAAGTTAGAGCCATCCGTAGATTTTATTCCGCCCGAGTCTCCGACATTGTTTAATGGTTTAAGAAGCGGCAAGAAACTCCCAAGTAGTTTTTCTTCCTATTCACAGTTACGGATAACACATGCTTACTACTTATGCCTATATAACAAACTCATATCCAAGTGTCATTTGGGAGCAACTGATAATATATGATTAAAAAGCAATTATAGTTGCTTTGGTACTAGATTTGAGTTCGGGTCACCATAGTGAGTTGACAAATTCAAAATAAATAAAAAACGCGCGTACACTCAATAGACAACTTAGTCATCACTGTTTTTATTCTAAATGTTAAGATTTTATTGTTACAGACGGTCTCCAATACACGCGAGAATGGTTAAAGCGACACATAGACAAAACTGATTTGAGTATTCCGGTCACAGACCCAAATGTAATAAGGAACGTGACAGCACAGACCCTGGCTAAAGCGTACCTTGAGCTGTTAGAATGGAACGGCGATAATAATTATCCTGAGGTAAATTTCTATAAAATAGAGTTTGGTCGAGTTTGATGGATGACCTTTGCAATATTCTTCAGTGTCTGTGGTTATCTTGTGATAAAAACCTGATTTCTTACCATTTGTCCCTTGTAGAACTTTCTGCTGCTTCAATGTAGGGGAATTCAGGAGAAATGTAAACACATCCATGCCTTTGTAGCACTAAAAATAAATATTAGCCAAATTCTATTTACGTAATTCAGAACAAAAAAAAAGATAAAAGTTCTATTACTCTTTAGCTTAAACTAGGGATGTTATGGATGTGATATTTCGGATCCGGATATGGATACGGATATATGAATCATGTTTTACCGGTTTCGGTTATGGTTATGGATATTAAATTATTTCGGATTATCCGATTGTTTCGGATAATTTCGGTTACGGATATTAGATAATTCACGACTTGGAAAAAATATTTATAATATATTTACAAAGTTTGATATTGTGTTTAGGTTTTATGTGGTACTATAATCACAGAAAAAAATAATTAAACAATAAAAAGTATCTAAAATGGTAACAACACTGCTAATGCATCGGCTCGGGTAGCGTAAACCAGTCATAACGTGCTTCATTTAGACTCTGCTTCTATCCGAAATTATCCGAAACTTTTTTATAGGTTTCGGTTTCGGATATATTTTTATTTCGGATATCCGATAGTTTCGGTTACGGTTACGGAGCTCCATAACATCCCTGGCTTAAACCATAATCCAATAAACTTCCAGTTCAAATTCAGAATAATTTAATTTAAATTTAAATTGAAAATCATTAAATCATTTGGGTATTCTGTAAATACACTCATACATATATTTTTTGCTTCTACTACCTTTTCGAAAAGGTGCTTTAACATTGAGGAGAAGAAACGGGGAAAGTAACTCCTCAGCACATCTTTTAAAACAACATATGACAATTCACAGACAGTAGCCATAGACAAGCCTCGGTTCACGGAACTAGGCCTACAAGTGTTCCGGCTGATCTGCGTAGCCTCCATCATGCTTGTGAGCCCGTCCACCGGGAACGACCCCAATACTCCTCACAAGGAACAACTCAAGGAGAAGATATTCATAATTATTGACAACGCTGGGAATGATCTGTAAGTTCAATTGGCAAATAATAAATAAAGAAATCAAAAATTGTTCGTAATCAATCCTTGTTTATATTAATTTTAATGCATTAAATTGAAATTATGCCACCCACTAAAATTATTTAGTACTTTTGAATTTGTTTTAACATCTTTAACATTGAATAGTAATTGGAAAGTTTTGCGAAACTAATAAATTAAGTTCTATTGTTCAAAATATTTATATTCTCTAGTTGTATAACTAGATACTTTAGATACTGATCGAAGAAGCAGTCGTAGCACGACAGCATTCCAAACTGGTCTACTTCTCAAAAAGTCCTTTATTCTAAATCCCATTAAAAGTTGTCGTACTGTTTGTCCTGTTTTAGGCGGCATCGTAAAAACATCGTTGCAAAAATATTTCACATGTAAATCAATTAAACACGGTATTTCAATTTGTAATTAAAAAGAAATGTGAAATTGAGACGTTTGTATTCGTATCTAAAAATAAAGTGAATATTGCTCATTGTTTACAGTGAACTTAAAGAAATATTACCATCGGTAGCGGAGGAAGTTATACTGCATACAGACCAGCTGCTCGAGAGTTTGAACCAAGACCCTTTGAGCTCTGACACGAAAGAACTTATCAGAACTCAAATCGTATCGCTAGGAGACTCCGAACATCGAGTTCGACAAATAGTTCGTGAGTATCGATGACAAACAAACTACATAAGACTGTGTTACTTATTGTCTTTATAATATAAGACGCGGATCGCATTCTGATCAAAATATGTAAAATTAGATGTTATTTCCAAAAAGACAACGGAAATTTTAATCGATACTTCAGTTATCATTTTCTTCAAGAGACCATATGATGGTAAGTGGTCGCCATACCGCACCGAAGGCATTACCCACACGTTGCAGTTGAAGAAGTGTTGAAGGTGATGTCTGGTTTTACAGATGTCTAGAGGGGGAGGGGTTTATCAATTTCTATCAGTTGGTCCGTTTTGTATTGGCATAAAAAAGATTTAACGCGAAGGTCAAATTTCCTTTAGAATTTTCCAAATCATACCTTTATAGCGCATGATAGTTTGATCAACATGCGATTCATGATAGTACTAATGTAAAATTTCTAAATGCAACCCGTCAATATCGCTGTTTTAATAAAATGGTATCTCTTAAAAATAATCGCTCATTAGGTTTAAAAGATGATTTAACCGTAAACATATTTTAAATAAATGTATCACTTTGTTATTTATGGATGGATTGCAATGAAACAACTTTAAGTATTAAGTGACGCTTACTGCAATATATTAGTGAAAACCAGAACAAAATTAGTTTCTGAGATTAGCGGGAACAAGTGTAGAGGCAAACAGATGAAAATTCTAACAACTATTGTTTTGTGATCTATATATCGTTCGTGTACAGAAATCGACCAGTTAGAATTTTATTATTAGTATAGTTTTAATTTTGCGGCTTATATTGTTCGTTGTTTGTTAGTTATTTCCTCATCGACAGCAAAATAATAAGTTGAGATTATATTCCAGGTCAAAGAATACTAGAGTTCCTAAAAATTATCCTGGTATGCGCGGGTGGGTCCCGTCAGATCCCCGCGGGACTGTCCGCGTTCACGAGGGAGCTCACGGCGGTCTCCGGCACCCTACTGCGCTACGTCATGCACAATAAAGCCGTTTTCACACAACACTACATGGACATCGTTCAAGAGGAACTTACGAGACCGTAATCAGGACTAACCGATTGATTTCAGAAAAGTCAACCTTATCTTCGTATAGGACTGAAGCTTTGCCGATCTTTTATTTACAGATAATCCTTTATTTAGTTATTGATACAAATCTTATGGACTAATAATTTACATTAGTGTTTAAAAAGTTTTATTTGGTGCTATTTCATTTTTTATATTATAATGAAATTAATTACGCATTTATCTGCAATTATTATATTTAACTTTAATATTTTAAGAATAAACATAATTTCTCCACTTAGTAATGTTGCTTACTGTAGGAATATAAATTTGACAATATTGCCAAATCTATTATTGATATATTGCTTATTAGCAATAGTCTTTCCATGGCAGTTATAAA
>DWPT01007722.1:0-10626 GCA_018251895.1 Agathymus mariae mariae | reverse complement strand
CCATGGACATCAGCAAGCCCAAAGGTATCACTGATGCGTTGTCGACCAGGAAATGAGAAGGTAAGAAAGAAAGAAAGAAATTGAATGTAACAAATAAAACGGTTAATAACTTTTTGTTTTAGTAGTCATAAAATAATGAGATATATTGCATAAATCCAATAAATAATGCAACGAATAAGCTTTTCCGTAATCAAAAATGATATTTTTTAAACATTTATATCACGTTACTGTGAGTGCGTCTTGCGTGCCATAATGATGATGATTGACAGACGCTAAAAATAGCTCTTATTATCCGATGTCAGCAATAGGTGATTATGATATCTGAACATCAAAGAGAGCTTAACTTCAAAATTATAGTTTTTTAACACCCCAAAGCCTAGCTCTATCTATATAAAACGGTACAAGCCAGTATCCAAAGATTAACATCATCAAAACCGAAATCATAAGGCATGCATAGGAAAGTATTTGTTTAGTGTTCTACTTCACTTCAGCATAAAAATTTGCAATGCTATCAGTATGGTACAAATAAGCATACTAAAACTTTATTGGATCTGTAAGTTAAATTAGAGTTAGCAGTTTATCTGTGTCACCAGAGTCAAATTTCATACAACCGAGGACAAATAAAAAAAAGGCGAATTATTAGCCTCCTTCTGAATCACAAGCTAAGCATCTTATTTTGATAACGAAATCATTATTTATACTATGTGACGCACATACAAAAATAACTTTGTGAAATTCCTCCAAGTTAATCAGTTCAATTTGGTTTCGAATCTACAAATTTCACGCGATATGAAGTTTTTGAGAGTATTTGGAAAACTCTTGTACCATTTTTAAAAGTACAATATTTCAAATGGATACAGGCTATATATTATAATATAAAACAAAATCTCTCTCTGAATGCGATATTCTCAGAAACTAAAGCAAGAGTTTTCATACGGTTTTTATCAATAAATAGACTGAATCACGAGACAGGTTTAGGTATTCGGAAAAAGTCATGAAACGACTGAAAAAAGGAGCAACGATTATTTCGGGTGGTGCGATTAGTATTTGTAAACGTATAAATTAGGTTTCCTGGACCGAAGCAAGGGCAAGGGCGGGTTGTTGGTAATGAATAAATTAAATTAGCCCTTAAGTAAATCTTAAGTTGGCAACGTGTATCACGAAAATAAGATCAGATTTATATGTTAAAGATATGGTTATTAAGAATACACTGTACGCTTTAATTAGAAAAGGAACTTAGCATTCCCTACATATATAACAAGGTTGCATTTACACACAAAACAAAGATTTCTACGAAAACGACATCTATAGGAGCTGATGGAGAATTACGCTAACGTCATCTAGCTAGGACACCCTCCACCGGACTTAAACCAGTTTCTATATAGGTAGGTTCGGGTTTTTTTATGTACCTAACTAGCCGAGAAACAAGCTGAAGAGGCACCTGATGCTAAGTGATGATAATCAGTAATTGTAATACCAAAAGCATCACCGACGCGTTTCAGAACGCAAAGCCAAGCGAAGAATACTGTGACCAAACACGGATGAAACATTTCACGGTTGGTTTTAGAAGGAGAATCAGACTGGAAAAATACCTCAATAAAATACCGTCAGGATTAAACTGGGTGGTATAGATCCCAACGACCTCCAACAGGAGGGACAAATCGTCATAGCCTCGTGCGTTCTTCAGTTGGATGCGCCGTAGCAGTGGAGCTGGCCGTTAGCTTGGCCTGAACGGCAGATGGAGCCCCTTTCCCTCCAAATTTACCATTATTTCCGATATCCCTTACTGGACGTGTTCATTCTCTGTTTTCTTCCATTTCGGATGGTTCAAGCTCTTTTCGAAGATTCTGAGTTCAGTTACCATAATCGCCATTTGTGGACGTTTAGTATAATTCGTTTCAACTGCCAGTCCTCCCGAGAAAATTGCTTCACAACATTCCCATTTACCTTTATTGAACTCAGTAAACTCAACAAACAATCCAATTTGCTTTAGCAATCGAGCTGTTACGCAATATTCATGTCATCTCCAATTACACAAGATAACACTAAACCTGAAGTGGCTATCGAGGGCCACGTCGAAGCGAGTATACATAATTGAATGACGTCAGTTGGCAGTCTGGAAGGGGAACCTTCGACTTGCCTAGTGGAAGTATAAGAATAACAATCCACGCCGTTATCTGAAAACAAACATTACGCCAAACGATTATGTATGTGTAAGACGTTGACGGCCGTTAGCAACGAGGTATCATCTTACCACTACGATTCCTAGTACATTTATGTGCATATGTTAGTTTTTGATACAGAAACACGGAAGTAGCAATTGTCTCGTGTACAACTATCTCACTGGTCACACTGCCGGAGAAAAATTACTTCAGTAACCTTTATACGGTTGACTAAGGAAGTACTTGTTTACTCTACACACGCTTTTCAAACGGCGATGGCAACTTCTAGCATATGGAGGCAATATTTTCAGCCGTATTTAAAATCGTTGTTCTGGAAACATCAAACATTCTTGAACCTAGGTAGATTCAGTTTAAAAATTTTAGAGTATATATTGAGAATTCAATTAATGAATATAAATATATTTATCGTCCTCGTAAACATACCTCCGATAGGGATGACGCGTTTTCCTTTCTCATTTGTATTGCGCATCGCGAAGGAGTGGAATGGTCTGCCGGCATCGGTGTTTCCATCTCATTACAGCGTGAGTAATGAGATAGAAGAGCGTTGGTTCAAGACGGGAGTAAATAGGCTTTTTATAAGTTAGTCTGCTTAACATAATGACCATAAATCGTCATCACATCATCATCGTTACTTTCCATAATGTGGGATTGTAGTCAAGCATTGACTTATAACGTTTCACTTGCAGTTCTCGCAAAACTAGATAGATCCACAGGCCCCCAGAATTTCCTAAAGTCAAGTTATATATTGTTATGTTACGTTAATAATTAAACGAAGTTGATTGACAATAGTGGGTGAGGATGTTTCGGTAAAACAATAACATTTTCACTTGTTGTAACCAAGTCAAGTATACTGATTCCAGTTGTGAATTAACTCGATTGTCAACAAGGATTCGCTAAACCTTATCGAACACGTTCGGGTGGCAAAGGTAATACCAACACTTAGGTTGACCACATATTCTCTTGCCAATCCGCTGTGAACCCACGCGGTAGCGCTCTAGCCCACTTCAGTCATATAGCCAAAAGGTCATCAATGCGGCTATAGGTATATATATATAGGGTGTTGGTTAAGACAAATCAACAGAGACGTGTGCAAGATGAAAAGTAGTTTCTGACGTCATTTGGCTTAAAACCCAACTCAGACAGAGAATGTAAATAATTCCAGTAACTCAATTCACAAAAACAATGTATCTACAACATTATATTTTCCGTCGTATTAATATCATCATTTAATCTTTTTTTAGTCGTCACTTCTGGACGAAGTTCAAGATATATAGACGTGGTATAAATATCATCAGCTTTACAGATTTCTGAAGGGTCAGATTATTGCGATGAAATCTCTCGTCACTGAGTGCTCAGCCCATTTTTCGGCTTGTACTAAAATTGTTTTAAAAGGCGAGATTAAATAATATACAGGGTATTGTTTATACATACCCTTACAATAGACCCAAAGCTAGTAAAGTCGAAATTAAACTTTCTTGCATAGGGTTCCATACTATAGATCGTATAAACATGACCAAAATATCTAATAATAATATCTGCTACTCATGGCAATTTAAAGATTTACAATATGCATTTAGGTTTACTGGCACACTGTGTGCGAGGACTTCTAACTAAATTTTTCCAAATTTTAAACGCAACTGTATTAGACATAAAGGGGTCAGGAGGGGTGTTTAGACGCAAATTTCTGCATTTATTTTTTTTGTGGTAATAACCGACAAACGAGCAAACGAGCCACCTCATGGTAAGTGGTCACCGTCCCCCAAGAACATCAGCAGGACCAAATTGCATTGTCGACCAGGAAATGAGAAGAAGATAAGAAAGAAAGAACATATTATTTAAACATATTCTGGGTCTAGAAGTTATAAAAATCTTTATAACTACTAGACGCAAAAATTTAATTTCAGTTATCGACAGCTATTTAATAACCAAAAGTGAATACCTTCGTGGTATACGTGCAATATTCAGTCATTGTACTGGTCATTAAGAGAGGTACCAAATTTTGCTTATTTCCCTAGTAGCGATATTCGTCATCGACTGACATGTATATGTTATACATATATATCGTTAATAAGGCTAGCCATTAATTTTTATGTCAATTCATATTGGAACAGCGTACTGCAATCAACTCCAATATTTCTATTTCGTGAGAAGATAATTAGACCTGACAGGGTTATTAATGGTTTATAGAGTAATGACACAGTATCTAGTCTTAGTGATTATAACATTACCCTACAACGGGGGAACCGAATTTTAAATTTATCAACGTTATATGTGTATTATAAATTATTTATCACTGCACTAGCGATCAGCACTTGGGGCAGCGCGTCTTTACCTCTTCAAGAAAAAAAAAACAAAATTTAAATCGTACATTGAAATAACCAGAGAAGTTGCCTGTACTTTCTCGTGACACTAAGAACACTTACTGACGTCATATTTTCATTACGAAATACAACAGGGCATATACTTCCAACGTTTTCTTTTTATTGCGCTCATCAATTCTTATGGAGCAATAGTTATTTTTTATGGTGTCCGTGAGGAACGAGTTACACTGTCACTTTACTGTTTTAACCTACAATTTTCCACAATTTGGTCCTCTGTTTCTGTCTAACAAAGCATACAGACTTCATTAATCAATTTGCACACACACATTCTAGGTTACAATTAATGACATGTTACAAGTGGCACGGAATTAATGTCTGATCGAAAATCAAACCAGACCTTCATGCGGCATGTAGAGTAAATTCGGACTGAGTTAAAACATCGTTTAGTCTTCAAGCTGTATTAAATTTTTAAATTTTTTGTTCTAGTTTCAAATTACTTCCTTATAATCACAGTTCCAAGGCACTCACATAAACACGTAGCCTTACAGAGAATATGCAAGGCTGCGTCGAGGTGCAGTCATGGTCGTTTCTCAGTATTGCATATCTATAAATAGGACCTTCATTTATATACGATTCTTTCACTGATACTCAACCTTTCCGAGATTTTTTTTTTTTTTTTATTAAATAACCCAAAGCATTAAAGACTTCACGAAAATTCTTGTTGATTTTAAATTCTCATCATATTTTTAACAAATGTCCCCGAATGAGGTCGGATTTTTCAAAATTTTGTTCAACGCCATTTAACTTTTTATCTGACGGTGCTCCATTTCATATTAATGTATTTTTATTTCTATTAAATTTGTAGTTTGGTGTGGTTAAAGAGCAATCAACCAGAAATAAACTAATTAACTAAAGTAGATAACAATTAAATTTGCCACTCCTTAGGAGTAAAATGTAATTTTGCAAAGTGAACGTCGCAAGTTGTAAACTTGAGTGTAACATTTGTACGTATAAATAAACAATGCTCTTCAAATCATGACACAATTCTTTCTAGAACAACATCACATCAAACTCCAATGTGATCATGTGAAAACACTTAATTATGATAAAACAAAACAAAGTAGGAAGCATCAAAAAAATATTAGTTATTACAATCATCTTATCAACAATATATATTGTCTATAGAAATAACATGGACACATTTTGTATTTAAATTTACATGATCCTATTAAATGTCAACTCGTCGACCAGTTTTAACGCTCACACATTGTAAAACATAACAAGTTGTAAAGTTTACAATTATATACTTCCTTGAAGACATTCAAGTATGTCATAAATTATGTGTATGTACACAAGTATCTACTAAATTTCTAGCGCCTAACGATGAGAATGCAATAAGGTCACCCAGACTAAACTCAGTAGATATCACTTGCAGGATGAAATGAGATCTTCAATTTATTCAGTAACGATCACAGAAATATATTTGCGTGTACACAGTGAACAGTACGCGCCGCATTCAATTGAACATACGCGCTCGGTTCAATTAGATGGAATTTGTATTTTCCAGAAGCTTCCAGCCCACGTTTAGTTTCATTTGTTACTGGACAAACCAATATCACTATAATATTATATACTTCTTTAGGTATATGTCAAACTTGGTAATATATAAACATTTTGTAAACGTGGTATCAAAAAATAATACATACAGACACACACACACTTCCACTATATTGGTAGTCCTGAAAAATTCTTAAGCCTATATCTAATTCTTTGTCTTCTAAGGCAAAATACTTTAATCTATAGGTATATCATTACACATATATATATACATTTCAATTATACATACGCTAAAATTTCCATATAAAAGTTAATCTTGTTTTTGGATTTTCCGATTTGAAATGTCCCGATAATCATTTTTATAGGTTCCGTTTCCACAATTAAAACTTATAACAATCACCTGTTTAAACACCAAAAAAACTTTTCAAAAATATATTTTAACAAAACAAATACTTCTACACGTGTTTCCAAATGACGAATTTCGTTTTAAATAGATTAAATGAAAAAACGTACACACAGTACAAATAAAAACGTATGCAAACAATTTTAAGAACCGTTCATTTAAAACAATGTCACTATTTATACTAACGAGCAAGTCTAATTAATATCATAGACACAGGTATCTAAGTACATGGAAACCGGTGTTATCATCACTACATTTAATAATGACGCCACGCATTCAGTGGAACGACCAGCGGTGTCAACGCAACTACAACAGGCTCTTAATAAAACGTGATTGTTATAAGTAAACTTGTAATTGAAAACAAAGAGCACAATAGGTCTAGATCTTGACAATTCAACATCACGTTAGCAATTGCGGATTTCATAACGTTCAAACCGATCCCGTGACAAATCATTCGCGTAATCTAACAACGTGTAAATTGTCTAGGCCCTTGGGTTTATTATTATAACCTATTATCAATGCTGTAAGTGCTGTAACTACCAAGTTGAAGTTTATTATCTTGTGATACCATAGTAATGCTATAATCTACACTTTCTATATACTACTTGTTGGTGTACAACATAGAGGATTTTGTTTGTTTGTTAATGCGATTTTGTTTGCCTTGTAGGAACATCAAGCAGAAAATAGTTTCCAAAAACTAAATTTGACCTAGTTTTCTATATTCAAAAGACCACGAATCAATTGAAAAAACTGACAAACTTTTTTAACTCCTCAATAGTGCATTGTAACTCCTAGGTCCTAGAACTACTTTACCAAGATGTTGCAGTGCGAATTCGTGGACTGGCCAAATCAAGGGTCGGAGGTTTTTATGGTACCTAGGTCACGTCTGCGACCTAGACTTAACAATTTCTCTGTAACGGTAACAGTCCAAATCAGCTTGAGATCTTCTGTAAAACAAAGAACTTTTTGAAGCACAATTCTTAAAATATAAAAACTGCGCGTGGCCAACAGTTTTTTAAGGTTATTCGAACGAAAATAAATTTGGCTCTTGTAAGTCGCGGCCGTCTCCACCTAAAAAATATTCATTTTAAACGGGACGTCTCTGACGGGTACAATTCGTGCAAATCGCCAGCTGACTATTTCGTTGTTAGCCCATTCAATACCTAACCACGCCCAAAGTTGCATAAGTCGGTCTGTCCCCTCGTTTCGCTCATAGGAGCGCTTCGGTCATTAATTAACGTTACATCAAATCTTCTGTTATTAACAGTAACATGTCATTAACAGTTAATAATAGTCATTAATAGTATATCAACATCGATTTGATAACACCGGTGGGTGTTAAAGCTTTATTGCGATGTAGATGGGAACGGTTATAACTAAATCCTTATGGTAGAAATTGCTAATAAAATTAAATAATAAAAAACACCTTGCTCACTCATACCCTCTCTCTAGGATTGTGTAGCGAGTGTCATGGTAGAACACCATCAGTTTTATTATTCAAATATTTATCTGAAACATACATTATACCTGTTTTGTATCTGGTTAACAATTAAATGTTTTTAGCGTGTTGGTCTGCCCAGAAATCGAAACGGAACCGGGACAAGCTCAGAGCGTTTCCACCAACGTAATAATAGAGTGGAAAAAATTTCTAATAATTTAGACATTTTTTATATTAATAGCCGAAGGTAAGAAACAAAGTGCTGGCTCTCAAGGCCCCTGCCGAAAAGCGACGAGTGGTTTGGTAGTTGACTCAAGCAGGAGGGTAGAAGCTAGCCAGACACGATTAACGGAAAGATAATAATACCAGTAATAATATTCACGACTTAATAATAATATCAATGATAATAACAATCCCGACAGTTATCGTTCATTATGGGATTGGGGAGACAATTTTAGGCCGCCCCAATGAGTCCAAAAATTTATATTTTGGACAGGACTGAAGTTATAGTTTCGTCTCTGTATGGTTGCATCGTATTTTCGGCTATATTATATTATCGGCTAAATTTTAAAATGTTAACAAAAATCAATACGAGTACTAATTATTGAGTGGTACGATAATATATAATTTTAGCTACTATTTTAATTAGTTCAAAATAAATTGAATGCTATCAACACCCAGTATGATATAAAAGTTATATGGTATCAGTATATTAATATATTATATTTCAAGGTTATTAAATATACATTCGTATATCAGTTAGTGTACATGTATATATTTCATTGCCTGAAACTATACACTACCAATTCGTGACACTTCCAAATGGAAGTCTGGGACAATTCAGTGTTTGGCGATATAACTGTCTCTCTGTTCTCATCCAACATTGTTTTTTTATTTATAGTCTTCTGTGTACACAAAAGGGTAATATTTGTATTTGTACATTTAACTAGCATTATGACACTAACGATTTTCAATAAGATAGACACATTTATATTTTGTAGTCCTTTGTTTATTCAATGAATTTAATTGTCTCAATGACCCCATAGTCTAGTCGACGGTGACCTCAAGACCCTGTTCTCTACCAATGGGCGCCGGGTGGAAAACGCTACCGCATAAACATTTATATACCGGTAATAGATATACGTGCTTTCGACTCTTGGATGTTTATGTCTAGTAGGTATTATGTAATGACACAATATAATTATCCATGAAACACAATACAATACAATACAAATTATCTTTATTGTACATATAATATTACAATAGAATTAGTACAAACAGAATACAAACGTACAATTGACGACCTTATCACTAAAACAGCGATCTCTTCCAGGCAACATTGACTGGAATATTCAAAATTTAATTACACAAAGGATAGGGTAGAGCGTGTACAGAAAGAACAAACATAATACAAAGCCCAATGGTATAAACGCGGTACACAGTTAAACAGAAGTATAGTGTTATTATATTGCAGCTAGCGGATGCGTGTGAATGTGTATGTGTGTGTGAGAATGTGTATGATGTGTGTGTATGGAGTAATTGATGAGGGAGTCGTAAAATACTATTTGTAATAACTTTATTCAGTTTGAGGGGTGAAAATCATGACCCGTCCGCGGCAAAACTAGTCGTGCGACACCAGACTAATGTACGACGAGATTAGGTCGTGGTAATGATCAATCAGTAATCATTATAACCACTGCTGTGCTGGTGCCTTTACGTACAGACACCGCTGGCCACGTGCAACGTGACAGGCTTCGCGCACCGTGTATAACTTTATGTATAACAGTGAGACGGAGGTTGCCTTTATATGTTTTCCTTCATCGAAGCAAACAACAAAGTAATATATACTTTTATATTAATAATGAATATGACAGTAAATCTGTCTGTCAGTTATGGTTTCACGGTCAAACTGATGATGAAATGACTGGTGATGAAATTTGATATAGATATAGCTTGAGTCAGAAGAAGGACAAACGCTACTTTTTTCCGAAGTCTAATTTTGATTTCGTGAAATTTCAAAGTTGTATAATAAAGTTATTAAAGCTCGCCAAAAAATTTGGTCGCGAACATGGCTTACGCTGGCTAAACTTTAAGAGATACATAAAAATAAATTACTAAAGAATTTTAATTCTCTAAAACCCATAAAAAAATGACTGTGTACAGGCTGAATTCACGCTGAGAAAATCGTGGGTAAAAGCTAGTTTCCAATATACTCATAACGCGTGACGGATTCAAAGTGTGTTGCTGTAAGGTGGACAAATAGCTATACAAAGATAAAATTTACTTATCAAGTACACTTCACATCTCTACCTGTCAGCGAGTGATCCTCTCATGATCCTCGGCACACGAGTACCTCTCCAGCTATCGTAACACAAACACGGCCGCATGTCTGCGGCGCTGCGGCGGCAGGTACCAGTTTGCGGCGGTCGTTTACCTGCGGAGGTCGACCGGCTACCGGCTAGCCGACAACTGCGAGTGACTCGTGTCCTTCGCGAACTAATACCTGTAGCTCCTTCTGTTTTTATTTTTGTAACTTTCCACTGGAAACTTAATTGTTTCTATACAAGACGATTATCGTTAACAATCTGATTTCCAAAAATAGATTTTTCAACATTTGAATATGAATTTGAGTCATTAACAATTTTATAAAGAAATAAATTAAACTTTGACGATGTAAACAGTGTTTTGTCCCATGTATCACATTGGTTTAACATAAACAATTTA
>DWPT01007721.1:0-10626 GCA_018251895.1 Agathymus mariae mariae | reverse complement strand
AGGGTGCCTAATACTTTTGGCCAAGGCTGTAATTAAAAGTCAAACCCGAACGAAGTAATGCGGAATTGCTAGTGTAACATAATTACATTAGTACATAAATGTAACTAGAAAACTCTTAAAATAATCTTGGTCAAGGTAATAAAGAGATAACAAAAGGTGAATAGTAGGAGATTTTTTACAATATTGGACCACTTAGATGACTAAACAAGTCAGATCACTTGACAGTAATGGGATGGATGGGGTTGGTCATTTTGTATTCTCTCACGAAAAGATAATAGTAACCCTCGATGAGTTCAACTTCTTCAACTATGAGATCGTAGATGCTTAAAATCACATTATTCCTCATAAGTGCTCTTTGTCAGTTCATTTGTCAGTCTACGCGCTGAGTAAAAATTATTTTATTTGGGGTGTATCCGGTTGCTGTGAATAGTAACGATTATATGGAATATAATGACTGTGCGATAACTTTGTTCCCAGCGATAGAATGACGTGCCCATGATGACTGAAGGTTGCTCAAGGAAAAACTAAAGAGATTGAAAATTTATCTGCTATACTGAATATATAACGGTTTGCATGCAGTATTGCTCGCTATGAAATCTTTAAAGTCGATCGAAATTATTTTCAATTTCTTAATAAGAGTGCCCTTTGTTTTAAAAAAATCAAAATCTAACGTCTAGTATAGACCGGGCATGATCGTCTAGCATCTTCTATATAATAGAGCAAATCTTTAGTTCAAATCCATTTTAATCATATATTTTATTCCGGGATAACATAATATCTTATGCAGCTTAAGAAGGTTGTCACTGATTGATTGTTGACTCCGCTAAATGCCCTCGTGGAAGGGCATCCGCGACTACATTCTCTTTTCCGATACGGTATTTCATCTCGAATTCATAATTCCACATATCCAAGTGCTATCGCTGAATTTGTCTTCTTGGTTATGGTAGGAGCTGTACTTGTGATCAGACATAAACAAGACTAACTTTTGATCGGTAATCAAACGGAATGTTCTACCGATTAAGAATTTTCTCCACTTTCAAATACTCTCCATAATAGTTGCAACTTCTTTTTCTACCGCGGAGTGGTTACGCTCGTGAACATTTAGAATTTCAGTGAAATACGTTACCGGTCCTCTATCTTGATTGAATGTAGCTGCTATAGTTTAGTCGGAGACACTGACATCTCCACAGTTAGCTAAATTTTAGGGTTAATGATATTGATCGCAGATTAGTAATTTATTTTTTAATAACTGAAATTTGTGGACCGCTTCAAGTGATAGTGGGAGATTTTCTAATTTTGCAAAAAACTTTATTCAGTTGGAAAATTTTGGAATCGATTTTGAATAATGTGCTAACACTCTCAAAGTTCTTCGAAGTTACGCAACATCTTCAGGTTTTCGCATTTCTAAGAGGCGCTGAATTCGATTAAGATCCAGTTTTATAACATTGTTTTGGGATAATATAGCCTAATAGATTTATTTCTGTGTTGAAAAATTTGCTATTTTGTTAATTTAATTGATTGATTGAAATGCATTTAATACTTAGAAATATCTTAAATTTTTCGTCGCGATGGTCTACTTCATGTCCACAAAGTGTGACATCGTCTAAATACGCATAAACTTCGTGTAAGCCTTCTTTTTCTACAATGCCCGCTATTGCTTTCAGTTGCCTGCTGGAAAGCTGCCACGTCATCGATGCCGTCGAATGGGGTTTCCTGCAGACAGGGTCCTTAGCTACTTTTGAAATGAAGTCATCCATTGAAGGTGGGAAATAAGCATCGAGCTCTGTGTATCGGTTTATTATTTAAGAATAACTAATCATAACTTTTCTTATGATCCACGATACAATTGTATACTAATATATCAGTTCAATTATTTTATCAGCAAGAAGTTTTTTTGATAAAAAGTGAATCTGATTCATTATCTTCTACACTTGACAGCAATTGGTTACTCAAAATAAATTTGATTAGCAAATACCCTTATAGGCTCAATGTTGGCTTCAGATAAAATGCTTTAGTAATGGTTGAGTTCCACCAAAAAGCATATCTTAAGCTTTAAGATTTTGCAAGACATCATGTCCAGTTATAATGTCTGCGCAAAGATCAGCGATGATCATCGGCGTAGCATCAATATTCTGTTGTTGTATTTCTAATTTCACATTACATGATTCGTTCACTTGGGCTTTTTAATTTGACGTCGTCATTTTCATTTATTGTTTACACGGAGTGTTTTTCAGATTGCACATTATAGCGAGATGTATATCGATAAAATTTCCAGTGCCATTAATTTACTTAGCATTTATGATAACTGATATAATGGCATTATACATATTTGCCGAAACTATACAATGATGACGCTGGTGTATGGTTCGTAGTTTTCTTCTGAAATAGCAATTGCTATCTTTTCTATGAGGTCTGCTAAAACAAACCGTTGCAAAGTATCTCTTTTTAAAAACGATTAGCCCACATTAGATGACGGATCTGCCTCGACTTTTCGGCTTTTTTTGTTAAGTAAATAAATTGTAGGGTTTAAATCAGTATTAGAATCAATTGACATGCAAATACGTGATAATAACAGAAATCAATATCTCAAAGTGGTCAGCTACATAATTACCACACCAACTTTTATAATTCCCGAACTCTGCAAATGGCACATTAATAATTGCAAGGGTGATTTTAGAAGGACGATGATACTTACCCCAGGTAGCTAAAGAACTATCACTAAGTACGAGTACCATTGAAATCAATGTGGTACAAAGCCATGAGCAAAAGTAACCCGAAACTGATTTGTCCGCTGCTTAATAGGACCCACTAGCTTTAGAAATAAATAAGTAAAAATAAATATTATTTTTCATCTAATGCTTCTGTGACTTCACTCCACTTCTATATTTACGGGTTATGAATAAATCCGATGTTAGAGCTTCAATCAAATGAAAATATGGAACTTGTGAATAATTTATCAGCTACGAAATTGCTTCGGAAGGCAGCGTACAACTTTATTATGTTCTTATTTATTTAAATCACTTAGCCATGTTAATGTTCTTTCACTATTTAATATTTTTTTATGTAAAAAGGGCTACAGAATTAAAAGCTTGTTAAATATAAATAAAAAAGCTACAGCAAAACACTATTGTCAATTGACAATTGAATTTATAAACATTTTGCACCTAAACGAGACGCCGTAAAATAACATTAATATTAAACTGACAACTTTAAGTTGCGGTGCCAAGATATTGGCACGTTGGATGCAACGTACTAACAAATAGTCACCAAGATATGTAAGATGTTTTTTTGCTCTCACATCTCGATAGAGAGAAAGTTTTCTTTTTCGTATTTATAATTTATCTTTTTACAATACGGTTCCAAAGTTAATACGTGAGTTACCCATTGGAACTTTAAAAGCGACGCAGTAAAGCACAGCTTATAGGTAAAGGATATTATAGTATAGATGAACATATTAATGACAAGGACGTCTGGAAACAATAGTATCGAAACCAGTTCCGTGCAGTTTTAAACTTTTGTAATTACCATGTTTTAAACGACGTGCCGAGGAGTTTCTTTCGCCGTTTCTTCTCCTCATTGTTAAAGCACTTTTTCGACACGACAGTAGAAGCAGAGAATGACGTGCATAAACGTATTTACAGAATACCTATATCAATAAATGATTTTGAATTTGAATTTACAAGATAATATTGAAATGTAGCTTGGACAAAGCCCAAAATATTTTTACTAAATACGTAAGAATAAAAAAAAAAATTACCCTACGTAATGTTGGATAATGATATAAGAATAGCAGTACACTATGTATAAAAGGGGGATTCCCCGCTTCACATACATCGCCGATGTCTTTTATTTTAACGAATGTCTATAAGGTAAGGTGAAGATTTAACAGCAGGTGTCGATTGCGGACCTAAAGTATATATGAAAATATATATAACAAAGCATTGGATGGGCCACTGATACCAAATGGTTACTGCTACCCAAGACCCTAAATGCATCACCATGCTTTGCAAGCTAAGATGGCCCAGCGACATCAACCAGGAGAGACCGCCCGCCATAACTTCGTACTGCGTTCTTGTTCAATAGTGACCACCGCGAACAGAAGAGGTGAGATGTATGGAGTCTGTTACACTCCATTGATCTGAAAAATCACTTGAAAAGGTATACAACAGATCAAATCAAAAACTATAGTTATAATTTACTTGCCATCCGTTTTTCTGACAACACGCAGCTTATGTGACTCGTAATTGAAGAAATTGTTACAGGTTTAATAATTTGGATAAACGTATGTATTATAAAGTCGGCGATTCCCGTCGTGAATTAACAAAAACAAAGCATAATTTACACTTTTTATTGTTATTTCTTAATCGGAACTATATTTAAATTTAGCGTCCTCTTGTTCAGGCTTGAGTTGAGTTAGAAATGTTAAACTGGATGAGAACAAGTTCGTACGTAACGACTGCTCCTATCATCTGAAAAAAAACTAAAGTTATATGTACATATTAAACGAATAAAGCAAAATAAACAACAATTTCGAAATTTAGTTTTTATTGTGCACTACATTCAATTTTTATAGGCGGACTTAAGCCCTGAAGGTATTCTCTATCAGTTAACATCATATCTTATCAATCATCATATCATAACTTATCAGTTAAGTTAATAGGTGTTCAATAAATAAATATTTTATGTATGTTAATATTAACTAAAATTATACATATATAATTTTGGAAGAGAATATGCTAATATGAATTACCTGTAATAACACTGTTCTTGTCAAAGAAAAAAACCCATGCCGGTCAACGCAACGTAATCCTTAGTCAGTTGATTCTGGAGTCTATCTAACAAAATAACCAAAATCACTGCCATATCTTGAAACCATGCGATCAAGCGAACTTAATGAAGTTTAATTGCTACAAAAAAATACATAGTATGGATGGATAATACTTCAATGTAATCATTATTTACATTACAAATTACACATTACATTACAAATTACAAATTGATATACAAGGTCTAGCTCACATCATAGTTATTCGGACTAGTCGGGCAAATTCGACTAAACAACGATGTGAGTAAGCCGTTGAGTAATAATGGAATCAAACAATCACGAATCATGCACATGCACATCATACATGCACAAATCACAAAAATTGGAAACAGTTGTAACGCAAACCATGAAACATTGGAATGTATTCAATTGTCCATCATTCGTTATTGCTTCAATCCATTGTGAATGAACTTATATATTTCTGAGGTAGATGAAATTTTAGAATATCAGGAAAGATACGACCAGATCGCAGATCGAAAAGGGGACGCGACAGCTCCCTGATGGTAAGTGATTACCACCATTCATGACTGTCTATCACGCTAAAAATATCCCCGACACATTGCGTACAACGCCGAAGATCGGTAAAAGATCTTTTCACGATGCATAAATATATGATGCTAGATAAAAAATAGCTCAAGTAAGTCTGTAAAATACAAATAACTTACACCAGGCAACATGAATACCTCACTATTGTAGTACTGAGCCCGGCAACCATATAAGTACGGCAAAGCTTTTCTGGAGTATGCGTTTACATTAGCAGCAGAGAGTACCACGCTGCTCGTTCGAATGCACAGCCAGGCTAATGAGATCAAGTAATAAAGTTCCTTATGTGTAGTGCTCGCAGATTCTTGCCTTAAATCCGTGCAATATTAAGACAAACCAATATTACTATTGCAGACTACGAATATGGTATTTCTTAAATTAACGACCTACTTCATGTTCCTCGTAAATGACAAGGTCTAAACCGTAAATTGGACGCCTGGCTTCGGCGCCCTGAAAGTAATATCACTTGCAGGCTGACCCAGACGCTCGCCGGACATGGCTACTTCGGTAAATATCTGCATCGGACTTTACACGAGGGAACAGAATAACGCTACCACTGTGGGGAACTTAAGAGGCTGGAGCGATAAAACGCTGCATACGCTAAAAACGTGTCCTACATAGAAATAAGAACGACATATTCTGATTGAACCGAATAGAATGATATCTCACTCCCCCTGTATAGCTGTTGCCTTTGCTATCATGTACTTCTTCTACGACACCGTAATCTTAAAGAAAGAGAACGCCGAATAGAACGGCTAGAGTATTGACCCCGCTTTTAAATAACACGGTGAAGCGGTGGATATCTCCATCCAGACCATCCTGTTAACACCAAAACGATTAGTGAATGCTTCTAGACGGTAAGAAAATATTACTTAAAGGGGTGGTAGCTCCAGAGGTCTTTTGAGGCTCTCGAAATTGAGCAGTAAAAGCGCCGGTACGTTCACGTGATATCTTGGAGCAATCCCATTTTATGCCAAGTAGCTGTTGAGAAAATTTAAATGAATACTAATCCGATAACAAAAATATAAATTGTTATAGTCCTACACAGACGCTTATTTCTACATTCGTCAGTAATATTGGATATATTGCAAATATTTCGGCACAGATGATTAGGATACATAAATACAAACAACCAAGCTAAACAAAATTTAACTCTTGCTAAAACGATTGACTCAAATGCAGAGTGCTATAATTTACGCATGTTAATCATTAGAATCAACATTAGACCACGACCACTCTATTCAGCGTGCACAATTGAAGACATTTGTCATACATCCGGGATTTTTGTTCAACTGCAAAGTCCTTTTATAACTTGAGACACGAGAATCTAAAGTTAAATCATTTATTGATATTTGTCCATAATCTGATTTTATGGTAATCTAATTATCTTTGTTTCAAGCCGATTTGATTCGCTTAAACCTTTTTAGGGATCGCTCAAAAAGTCTATCCACCAATAAAGTTAAGTCCTTAATTAACAGACAACTGAAGAAGCCTTACGAGATTGCCCGAAATAGTTGTAAGCATATGGAGTACAAATTGAAGAAATTTGAGAAGAACATAAGACCATTTTTCGAACCAACGTCGCTTGTTTCACGTAGACCTCTCTTATTTTCCTCCACCTATATGAGTTTAGCGGTTCCAGGTTCTGAGATTATTGTTCAATCTTAACCTGCTCTAGAATATTACTTCTTAATCCAAGATCATCGCTTATTAACAAAACCAGTTTCCTTTGCAGTAAGAGATTTGCTATAATTAAATGTAAATATGAACTATTAGTTTTATTTATAATTATAACAGTCGTGATAGGTCAGTGGTTTAAACGTCGATCTCCCATAGGAGTAATACAAATCCAAATCCTGGATGTACCTGTGTTTTCCAAACAACTTGCGTGTAAAATCGTGTAAAAAACTGTTCACATGATATTTTTCAATGGTTTTCAAAAAGGTGAGCGTAGTTTTCTTATCCGTGATTGGTTAGTGTGGGTGAATATGATTTGACACCTTTTGTTATGCTGACAACAACCGTCGTTTGCGACTGCTATCCACCTGGAGGAGGTTTGCGGACAATAAAAGCCGTCTGGCACGCGAAATAGTTTGAATGAACGCAGTTCCTTTTAAAGATAAATACTATGAATAAATATATAGACAGTATATATATATGTCTTTCACTCAGTCTGTCTGATAAGCGTCGACATAGATTACGAGAGGAGACTTGAACCCCCAGCAGGGGGGCAACTAGGGTTACGACAATGTTACTAAACTTCCAATAACTAACTAGTCTATCCATTCTAACTATAACAGGTGTTCACGATTTTTGGGTATTTTACCAATATTTCGATCCAATTATATGGATTACTGTCGCAACGAGACGAGAGATTTAATCAAAATATATGATGTTCGCGACGATACAAGAAAAAATCAAAAGATGTCTATTATTACAATAATGTCACTGCACTCACGACACCAGTTCTACATGCAGGTTCGAAAATTATTTTCATATTAATATTCAAGCCGTGCATAAACCACTCATAGCTGACCTATTTGCGTTGATGAAAAAAATCGGCTTCGAAACCATCGGATGTTGGAATGATGGTCGTTAGCGGAAAAATGCGCGACACATACTATGGTTGTTTAGTCTCTACTCATAAAGTCTGGTCATTTTTTTGTTAATGTAATATAACATAACCAGGCTGGTTAAGTGCTGGTTACAGATTTCGCAGTTGACAACATTATATAGAACTTAGTTCAATACATATGAGCACGTAGAAGAAAGATTTCTAAGAAAAATTAAATAAAGAAATTACTTGCCTTATTCTATGAATGCTTGTTTTTACGTCTAATACACACGGTAGCTACGCATTGATTCAATCTGTGATATTGCGATGTCAAACCCGTGCTTATGAGGATTATATATAGATCCTGTAGGTTCCACAATACGGTGGCAATGTTGCTCATGAAGAATAAGAATACACCATTGGAACAGAGTATTCTTCTGCAAGATTAAAATTATTATCATACACTTAATAGATTCAAACTTGATATTGTTTGTAATAATCTGCAGCAAATGAATAGATTATTACAATACGTCATACGCTGTCATAGACTCATTGCCAGGCAAAAAAAAAACATTGAAATCCCTTGATAAGGGTTTTTAAAATATGTATAAAATAGTAACAGTTAGTCATACAGATAAAAAATATGGGGACGTTGGCTAGTCAGACAGAAACTTATCAACATACATGAATATTACCGGAATTAAACAGAGCACTGCTCTCTCCAACTACAGCGATTTCGTGTCATAGAACCTTTCGGAATCGGGAATCGGACTTTTCGGAAGTCACAGATATGTATCATTATGGATACACGTAAATTACTCACCAGGTAAAAGAATAAAGCCGTGAGATCTTAAGGTATATCTTCTGAAAATCAACCATGCCGGCCAATGTAACTCAATCACAGATATCATACTCATGATGTGATCAACTGTGAAATCACTTTATGATATTATATTTTTAATTGCCAATAAATTTATCTTTTATCATAAAATAATATTTAAATCTGGTACACTTTTCTGTAAAAGTACGGCGTTAAAAGTAGGTAAGTATTGATGCGACTATACGAAGCATCGTATCGACCAAATAAGATGATTTATTTTTCTTTGATCCCTAAAAGCTATATGAGTAAATAATAAACATAAAACGAACGTTTATTTGATTGATTGGTTTTTAAGGTAATAAGCCGGGGAAATCCGTCTGCTCTTAACCACCTAATAGAGAGTGCCTAACGCTGCCCACGTAACATTAATGGAGTTACTGATGCGTTACCGGTAAAAACCACTTCAGCATTGAAACTGCAGACATTCAAATACTTCACAAGATACTTTAGAAGTAGAAGGAACCAAAGACGGTATTAGGGTTAAACAGGGTGGTGCAGACCCCAATTACAAATAGAAGGGCCCTAGTATCACTGCCTCATTCGTTGATCAACAAGATATAGGACAAGAAGGAAAGGTTTGTTTGGAGTTAAATATTCATTATCACCAAAACCCATAACGGTTGTACTGCTCGGCTCGACTCTCCACACATATTTAAGGGGGTTAGTGCCATACAATACAAAAACTCTTTATTGTACGTTAAGTAATTAAACATAACAAAAACAACGAAATACCATAATCCACCACGTTTTACAAATGTAGATAAATACATCAGAACACATATTTTCTCAAAATATTTTCCTTCGCCGGAGCAAATGCAAACTATTCATGCAGCACTAATAAGATTTAACCCAAGGTCTATTACTAGACACTCAAAAACTCCCAGGATATTAACACAGAAAAGACGGATTAGTACTTACAATCTCCGCAAATAATTAACAACAATATATCCAACATTATTCTTCTCTTCAAAGTCGGGTCTGAAGGTACGTCTTTTATAGTGAGTATCCATTCTACAGAAGCCCAATATTGAGATATCGTTAGCCATGAAGGAGACAAATTCCAACCAACAATCAGAGAGAATATGCACGACCCATAGAATATTGCTTCTGCTAGCCGTGCCGTTACGCTATCTGCAATTAAAATTATCCAATTAGTTGGTAACATTTAAAAAATATGTATTAATTTGCATTATTACCTTGAAATCTACCTTCACGTCATTTAGAAAACAATACCTTTACTTGTACGGTTAATAAAAATAGCTAAATAACTGCACTTAACAATAGTTACTAATGTTTATTAGGGGTTTTAAACATTTTTACTGCGCTGCGTATAATAATTACTGCACAAGTTTTTGAAATTATTACATTTATCAAATAGACAAAAAGATCTTTTGTTTCGTTTTGAATAGGTGGGGATAATGTAAAATAAAATAGCAACATGTGAACGATTTTTTTCTGTGAGCAGGTTTTATTATTGGTAAAGAACATTCTTAAATCTATGATACAGAAGTAAACCAATTTCATTTTTATTTATTTATTTTATACATTCAATACAATTATGCGTAACAAAATATTTATGAAAAGTTGCACTAAAATGGAAAATTGATACAGTTAGGCAAACTTAGTGCGTATATCAATATATATCTAGATAGATTAGATATATATATCAGATATTGTATTGTGTTTTTCGCGAATTAAATCGAAGTTTATAAAAAAAACAGACAAATTAACTTAGACTATATACCGCCTTATTCGAACCGTCTTTACCGGGCACTGTCAGAAAAGTGAATGAGCAAGTCCAACTACCCTCCTTTTATAGGTTTC
>DWPT01007720.1:0-10628 GCA_018251895.1 Agathymus mariae mariae | reverse complement strand
TAAAACACACACATTTAGTTGGTTTATTAAAACATTACAATTATTGCCAACCAGAAAAGAGCGAAAAGTGTAAAATGCAAACATTACGAAACGGAACCTGCTGAGCATAAGGCTGGTAATCAGGAGACAACCAGCGCTGGTCTTCCGCAGGGTCCGCTAGGTGATGCCACGGAACATATTTTGCGCTTATTCTACAAAAGTGTAATTAACTAGGTGCTTAAAACTTAATAGATTTTACAATTATACTAATCGTAAAAAAAGAATTACCAAAGAAATTAAAAAAAAGGATACAAAAATTCTATTAACAAATTAAATCTGTGGTTTGGTTACGCTGTCTGTCACTTTGATCGACATAAAACAGCATTGACAGATCGATCACTCAGAATTATACATGTAAATAACCAATTGATCGTAATAAATAAAAGTGATTGAATTGTCAATAAATTGAAGTTATTGATGAATATCTTATATATTTAATAAATTTAAATGTGTACGCGGATCCGTAATCGACGAAACGTTCATTCCCTGCTATGCTGTTTGTTCCTTTATATAGCGCTTGTGTCAAGCTTGAGCGACTCCTGGCTTTTTTGATGCTGGAGTAAAAGTTCTTTAAGTTTAACTTTAAACCTGTGAACAGTTTGCAAGTTCTTTATCGGTGGAGGAATGTTATTCCAACATCTCGATGCTGCGTAGCGGAGGCAGCCTCGAAAGGCAGCTGTTCTATGTCGCTGTATAGAGAGCGGTTTCGCATATTCACGAGGGTTACATGCTCTTTGACTACATGTTCAAGAAAGCCTGTTGTACAGATAACCTGGTATTTGTTATTTTATTATTTCAAAAAGTAGACATGCTAAGTGAAGCTTCCTGCGATGCTTCATTTTGAGAATTGTGTATTTATTCAAAAATGGAGTCACAAGAGCTCTACACCGAATGTTAAGACAAAATCGGGTACAAGCATTCTGAATCATCAGAATTAGTGTTTGGGTTCTTGATAAATATAGTTTGATTTGGAAAATACTAGTGACTCAACTAACTGAATACGCAACTCTTCTTGTAGAAAAGTGTTATTTTGTATAGAATATTTAATTTATAAAAGCAGCTTTTTACCGAATCAGAAACATGTTTTTCAAAACGAAGATCAGCGTTCATGTATAAACCTCGGTTCCGTGCTTCATTTCCATAGCTACAATGACGTTCCTAACCCCAAAAGCATTATTGATGCATTATCGGCCAAAAAGCCTATAACTCTCTGGTGACCAGGTTTTCAAAAGCCTTAACCAATTAACATTTCACAGTTAAATCTAGCATGGAGTACCAGGTAGGTGATAAATCCTGTTATTGACTGTCATGATTAAACTGTGTACGGAATCCAGCAATCTTAAAACCTCGTACAATCACCTCGATCGTAGTTTAGCAAAGTTCAACCTAAACTGCGCTGCTCTCTGCTGCTCTTTTGTCTGAAGCCAACTAGAGCCATTGGTGTAGAAACTCAAATATGGTTGAAGGTCCTTATATCTTAACTTATATACTATAATCGTATCTAGGTAACTCAGGTTTAAACTTACTATTTATATCTGAATATTATTCGTAATAAACTAAATACTAATAAGATAAATGTTACCTAGAAGTCTCCTCCACTTTCTCAAGGATTATCAATATAAGTTGTAATGACCACGTGTCAGCTGTGTGTGGCGTACTTTTATTAAAAGTTTTGCTGCTGCCGTGATCCCTGCAGACCCTGGCTTTCTTTAGAAGTTTGACTAATTGAAGTGTAGAGCTTTGTTGATGTTCAATTAACTTATACAGTGGAGGTTTTATTCACGTACGAATAATTCCGGAACGGTATGTATTTCCTGATAGATGACTTGTCAGATCAAATTTACTATATTATTATGTATATTAACATTTTACAACTGGGTATATTGGTTAAAATGGGTATGGTTGTCACAACGATGGGTACAGAACGCATAGACTCATACACACCCGTATGCATACAGACACAAAGCCAACAACCAAACACACACATATATGTAAGATGGCTAAGATCTGGTTTTACTAATTCCATACATAAACATTAGTTACGAATGAAAAACATCCAAAATACAGTTACCGTTCACAGCAATCAGTTAAACAATATTTTATAACATCAAGACTCAAAAATAATGATTACTTATTATTTTTTTAGCCTTCAACCTCCACAAGATGAAAAATGTAATCAAAGACATGATATAACATTCCACCAAAAAAGGTATTTGCGTTAAAATCTTTCAACGTTACTAACCTGAGTAGCAGGTCGTTATGGAAACTTGTAACAGGAGAAATCCAGGTTTTTGTGTGTTGCAAGTAGTCCAGGAAATTCGTTTTACTCTACGTGCCTAGATAATTGTTTTACAATTTGTTGTTAGACACTATTTCTGCTCCGAAATGAGTTTTTATTAATATAGCATATGTAGTCAAGATGTAGAACAAGGTTTATACGTAATTCTCGAATGTTGAATTTAATGAAGACTATTTACAAACTGAATATAATCGAAGTTAGGTTGCCTGTTTAAAAAAAGTTAGCATAAAAAATAATTTTGTATAAATCCTTAATTTGTAAATCGCTTGAAAAACAGTGTAAACAATATTCAATAATATGACAGCAAAAAAATAATTTTAGTTCAAACAAACAATAGTTTACATGAGAAGTTTCATAATCAAATAAAACATATCATAAATAACTCGTACTACTTGCAAGTGAGCATGGGCTCTATCGACTGCTAGAATGAGAAAATCGTTTTTAATGAACGCAGATTAAAATATTAATACACTTAAGGCAAAAATTGAACGTTTAAATCTTATCTTTTGATGAATAATTTTTAACGCTTCTATCAGGATAACGCAGGATATTCAGCCAGGGATTAAATATTTATTCAAAGTTTTCTAATTGATTCGTAATGTCTGAAAAGACCGCCGTACTGTGACATTACAAAACTCCCCTAAGAGCTACGATTTATACCAGCATAGGTCCGTTTTATGCAGGTAATAAATACTGAAAGTAGAACTTTTCTACTGTAAACTTGACGATCCAGCATCTAATATAGAATACTGTAGAAGTAACGGTTTCATAAAAATATTTTTTCTGCCTCTTGAGGATTCAAACGTAGAAGTTTTGGTTATGAGTATCGATGCATCCTGGAATTCAAGCCATTCAAATTTCTCTTGAACGTGGTACCACCTGCAAAATTTACTACGTACGAGACATGACAAAAAATCGAATGAGTATGTAAATTTTTCCATCATAATGTTATACCAATATTGCAATAGCATCATAATAATAAAGTAGGTCTCTCTTTCAGGGTACTAGGTTTAAAATTATGTACATACTCGCAGATTCATTTCGAATTTTAAAAGTTATGAGCGAATTAGAAATTAATATTACTCAGTCGTAGAAGGCAAACATCCCAAGCAAACATACTTACTTGGGAATTCTAAATAAAACACTTAAATGTGTTTTAAAAATGTAAACCCATTTAGCCAGAAGAGTGAATTGAAAATAGCTTCAATGCAACAGCGACCCACTGCAGGGTACGGTTCTCTCCTTATAATAGAGAAGGCATATAAGTGCCTACCCCAGCTCAGTGTTCCACTGCGGAATGGAGGAGGAATTAGTAGTTTAACCAGCGTAAGTATAGATTTTTTTTATTGTTGGTAATTCGTAAAAACGTCAATATCATAGCGCCCTCTAACATCTTGTGTCAAACTTGTGTGAGGTCTAAACTAACAACGCCCACTAGCACATTATTACGGTAATGGGCATGGCAGTAAGACGTCTCGGTATCGTGAAGTAATTTGTTTAATGTGCTATAACAAAAAGTATCAAGTGCCGAAGGGATAGTAATCCGTCTAGTATGGTTGCTTTACTTGCTGAGATTAGTAAAAATAATGCAGTTCAAAGGGAGGCCTTTTCGCGTAGCGTAATGATTGTTATCCGATGATAACCGGACCGATTGAAACGCTGAAGACATTTTGTTATTAGTGGTCAATCATCCCACCACCGACCACGTCTGCAGTTGTGTATCTCGATACCAAATGTCGAGTTCTGAACGCTGGTAAAAACCAGTTTACTTTCATTCAACCAACACAATTAATTCACATAAACATTATTAATTTTTTCCATCTTTTGTAATGTGATAGCTGACCACAGAATCAGCAAAATTTCACGACCGACCAAATACAGTCAAATGTCAAATCTTTCGCATATTTTTCTCTGAAAAAATAACGTTACAGATAATAAAAGTTAAAGAAGATCGAAGGTAAATCTAACAATCCATTACGCTATCACCGAGTATACAATAACACAATTAATAGAAGAAAGGCTCATGATTAAAATCGTTCCCCAAGTTTGAATCAATTCGAGAGTCTCTTGACCAATGCAATAATTGGACTAGCAAATTTAATTGACTCGGCTCCAGACATTGCCGAAATATAGCTCAATATCGAAATGTGTCTAGAGGGTAGATTTTAAATGCATTTTAATATACAGACAATATTGGTGTATGGTTTTTTGTTATTTGGTAATGGACAACATTCTTATTTAAGCGATTAGTGAAGTTTTAAATAATGATTTAGTGTTAAATATCTGAAAGGTGTGTTTTCTTTTATCTCAACACGCTTTTAATATTCACCATGGTACTAATTTTAACTATAACCTTCTTCCTCAAAGTGAAAGATTTCCAAATTACTGCGTATTATAAATTACTTATAATTTGCTTCAATATAGGGAAGAATCTTAAGAACATCCGAGAGATATTCGTGAAGGTTACCTTACTTTAGTATGCCAATCCAATCTAAGACTGCATCTTCCACAAAGACCTTTACCAATGTGATAGAAGAACTGATTAAACCTTTAAAGTGGGACATTGTATAAAAAGTAATGGATGCAGAGTCCACTATTATTATATGGACTGCATACTCGTTGCGTAGACCAATAAAAAATTCGTTTCAATATTGTGTTGACTGCATGGACTAAAATATATTCAGATCTGAATTCAAATTTCTCGCAGTAGTAACAATCTGACCGTACCGAAGTCCACTTTAGCGAAACATAGCCGGCAACCCGAATTCAATTAAAACAACCATTCCATTTGCTACATGAAACTAGCTAGGGGTCACCAATTGATAAACTTCACGTGTTTACGATTAATTTAAGTTTGCCGACGGTTAAAAACAGACAAGGGTTGTTTGATGATCTATCCGTACCTGCACATATGAATAATACTGAACAATTAATATAATTAATTGTTTGAGATTTTTATACTTTTTAAAGTGTAAGGCAACTTATACATAAGTCACAGTCGATCTACCATACTCGTGGTGAACGCTGCTGCATAACAGATGAGAAAATATAGGCAGATTCTTCCTGTTGGAGGTCGCTGGGCTCTATACTATCCAATTGAATCTCAGTGCATGATGGTAAGGTTCCATAACTTTTGGGCTAGCTACCATCCGTCTTGTCTGTCAAAAAGCGGGTTTTCAGCTTTCTTGTTGGCAGAAGTTACAAATTTATATGCATCTATACTATAGGATATAGACTATTACAATAGCAATAATGCGTAACGTGCTTTTTGTTCACTCAGAAGACTTGAGCACCATTCCTGGTGTCACCAGTCACGCTATGGTCGGTTTGTAGCTCTGTCAATATTTATGATAAATCGAAAATATTGTGTGTTTCCCGCTACAGTCGCGTGGTACCTCTGGATAGAATTCCATACATATAGTAAAAATATCTTTAAAACATAACGTTATGTATGTTACACACATTTTTAAATTTCCCAACTCACATAATTATTTGTTTACTCGAAGATCACTCGAAAATAACAGAACCAATTTTAATATTGTATAAGACTTCACAAACACCTATGACGCAGCGGTATTATGTTATATAGGGAATGTTGGGAATCGCTCCTGGAACCTTTCCACCGGCACGCAGATACCAACACGGCTACTTGTTTAACTAGGAGTAGTGTCACTTCTTCGCCGCTTAGCACATCTTCAAACAAAAGAGAGAGAGATCCGTATAAATTAACATGCAAGAATAACTAAATTTCTATCAAAAACTAGTAACGTATATATCTACCTATGCTTTTAATAAAATTCTACCTGATCGCTTTCTGTACATGTAAGATATATGAGAAATATTAGATACTACTACTGGGGCCTTTATTAACGCAATAGAACACAAAACAATAGTTGTTACAATTTTTGTCTGCTCATCTGATTGTCTATTTGTCTGTGTTTGTGCGCGCTAATCTCAAAAACGGCTTAACCGATTTCGTTATTATTTTCACTAATGTATTGCAGTACTTACAGCAGGCTTCGCTTCATATTTAAATTTCATTTCATTGCAATCTGTGCGTAATTAAAAAAAATGTAAATTAATATATGTATTTTTAATTCACAGATCGATAAAAACTCGTCCTAAAACAACACAGGTGCTATTTCTAAACGTAAGGCGTAGTTTTTCTGAAGCGAAGATAGGGCGGTTTGCTAGCTATTAATAATTTTCTATGATAAACGCTTACATATCCCGTTGCCTTTGCGTGTTTCTCACGACAGTTGAATGATACCCCCTGCTTATCTGTTAATTTCCGTATAAACTCGATGAACCCGTTCAAGTAAGTAATAGCTTTAAATTACGATTACTGCTTATGCGGCATAACCTTGAAATAGATGCTATACGGTATTAAGTATGTTACAAACTCTTGGCATATAACATTTCTTATAGAGTGTTACTCAGTGTTAACGCAACGCATCAACACAAAATCACTACTGGTGACGCTGGTTTGACGCCTATTATAGAAAAGGCGAATTGTGGTGTACTGGACTTGTTGCTGAATGTTACTCTTTGTTACGAAATATGAACACTTAAGCTACAAACAACAAAAAGCGTTTCAAAAGTTACGTCAAACTGTTGCATGGTATCGTATTGCAAAATGTCAGATGTAAAAAACGACTGCACTGTGCACCATACTAATAATGAGCCTTATATTTTGTCCATTTAACTGCCTATTCAACACTGTAACCGAAAATTCATAAAGCCGTTTCATTTCCAGGAGGGTGGTAGCTAGCCAACTTACAACCATACATGAGTACCATCGGGATCGACCCGGATACATCTCTCCCTTTTGTCTAGCAGGATATACTGAGAGTAGAAAAAGTCGACTTCCATTGAACGATGGACGGAATTCATCAAAACCCCAAAATGGGATGTTAATTTGTATTGTCATATCCATAACGCAGAATGGTACGTAATCACCATAATGCATTATTTAAAAGTAATAAGTCCGCAATTGACGCACGCATCGTGCCGTACGTGACGCGTGTCGCATGCCGCATGCCGCCGCATGGCCGTGTCGTAGCCGCATCGCGCTATGATTATAACTCGCGTACCGTTACAATTCGAACTCTTTAATTATGAAACTAGATTGCAATTGATCGAACCGATCTTGCAACGAGATGAGAATAATTTCCGGGAGCTAATTGTAAATATAAATAATATTAAATGAATAAACTAGAACAATTTTAGTAAGTCACACCAAATTAATAATTAAGTATTCTTCAGTGATTAATATGCAACTGAATGTGTATGTGCATATGTTAAGTTACTTTATTGTTCACTTTGGTAGCTATTTTTGCGGAGAATTTGTGAAACAATTCGGGTAAAGCTGCCACATCGTTCTCAGTATAATGTCGCAATTAAAAGTTAAATATTTTTTGCTAATAAACGTTTTCAATAGATTATTAAAAAAAGGAAATCAATAAATAATAATATTTACGAGATTTACATTTCTGCTATAAATATAATCAATTCTATCGCTATTTTAGGATTAATTACGTTTCTTTTTTTTTTTTTTAATAAGCATTACTCTTTTATTACTTGAATGTGCAGAAAGTCTCTTTAATACTCTATAACGGTATATGATTATCAGAAGCGATATCAATTGCGATTAAATATAAACTCAATAAATAATTTATAAACATTATTCGAAATCATTGCGGGGACACATTCGTGTTTCCGTTATAAAAACATCGCGTGTATCGACTCCCTGGGAAATGGATTAGAGGTTTGTATAGTGTCAAATAGAATTAATGCTATGAAGAATTGTGATATATGGTCACGTTAGTGCTGCATTTGTTTTAACATTTAGCCTCCAAATCGAGTGGTTTGAGGTCAAATAATTTGAGTAATTGTTATAAATTTACGAACAAATGTAGTTTAAATTCATGAGATACAAGGGACTTTTATAATGAATAACTGTTTGTTGTTGATTTTCAATACAATTCATAAATGTCCAACAGTTGGACCGGGTCTTTCACAATGAGTCTTTTACTTCACTCTTATAACTAGACCGGGTCTTTCACTTCACTCTTATAACTAGGAGAGTCTTCTGAATGGAAACGTTTAAACCACCAAGCTACCACTTATTACGGTTTAAGCGCAATCAAATATTGAGGTATTATCACTTATTAAGGTAAATTTAAGCACATTAAATTGTCAGTTTTACCATAATATTTACCATTATAATGTTCGCCGTAAAATATGGTCTGAAATTAATTTGTGAGATTACAGTTACAATCTGATATTGCCCTTCGGTTATTTCTGTAATCTATATAATACAGAAAAATTATATCTGCTTTCTTATATGATTATTACAATATATCACAATGATTGAATCTATAATATTGTTTATGTATACATTATTATAAATACAAAAAAAAAACAAAAAGTTATACAAATAAATAAACAGGTGTTGTTACCAACTATCATACATTGTTACCATCAACCTGGGTGACTGGCAGAGATTGCCAAAAAGGCATCGAGTCCGCCTTTGTAAAACAGATAAGTATTGGTAAATATACGTATTTTAGAATTAAAGACAAATAATAAAAGATAAATTAAAGCTCGGTGCTCTGGAAAACTCGACGTTGAAAATATCAACGTATTTCTACAACAGCGTTCAAGAACAAAATTCCGTCATACAAACCGAACTTACTTATCACAAATTTCAATCTTCAATCTCTGCGTTTCCTATTTATAAAGTCAATATGCTTTTCATACGACTGACCGATCGCCTTCATCTCCAAAACTCCGTCTTAGAATATGTCTTATACTTTCAAAATCACTTTAGACTCTATGAAAACAAAGTAAAGTCTGATTTATATTGACATGACTTAACCCTACGATGTTTGCTTTTGGATTCGTTCCAAACCATTCGCGTGCATAATTCCATCAGTGGTCGTATCAGATTATCATCTGAAATTATTTCATGCAGCTAAACAGAACTGCAATTAGTGATAAATTTCACGTATGATTTATCACTGGAGCATTGTAATCGAGGACCGGGGCCTTAGTGGAAGTCAATGGCTACTACGCATTTACGAATTTTAGGCTACTTTTTAATACAGCGTTTAATCGCGCACCTACTGTAGCTAGTTTGGTTGAACCAAAAAAAAGGAATTGATTAATTACAACGAAATCAGACGTGTAAATAAAAATAAAAAATACTTTTCGGAGATTGATAACGTACAGTTACAATATATTCAAAATTAACAATGCTGGTCCCCCGCGTCATATGTCTGATGTGCAACGTTTCGGTAATGCCTTTGGTTTTACTGAAGTTCATTGGTGACGATAACCATCAGGTGGCTCGTCTGCTCATTTGTAGACTAGTTATTATTATTTTTTTAACTAAAATCTATATAATAATTAATGCGTACTAAACATTTTACGACAAAACGTTGTAACTTAAGGGCTTTTACAAGTCAATAGCTGACAAATGCTGCTGATCACCTGATGGTAAGTGGTCACCGCTTCCATAGATTTGTGTAACACTAAAGCCTTCACCGTAGCATTTCCGACTGAAAGAAAGTAAAGAACTGGCTTTTAATTGAATCTTCGAGAGTTCAACCAAAGCACGTTTAAATGTTTAAACATTTCAAAGTTGATTTTGGAAGGAGGGTAATATCTAGTCAGGCTGATTCATAACTCCGTAGGCTATAGTCTGGATTAAACTGGAAGATACAGAGCTCAGCGAACTCCAATAGAAGATGCTGAAAGTCATCGCCTTGTCCTTTGTTTAGCGCGGTACATTGCGGCGTGGGGAAATTGGCTTGTACCCATAGATGGATAGATATCACTCACTAAATTAGATTTTAAGTACGTATTTACTTAATAACCTGGAAGTCGTTAGATCTAGTTGTGGCCATCGGTTCAAATTAGAAATATCTCTGATAAACATGTTAACAGGATTCAAACCTTGACTATTAGAGGCAATACCTCAAGCTATTAACAAAATTGTTATCTATAAATACACAAAGAATAATAACGACCCCGTAGCTCAATTGGTAGTGATATTTCTTACCAAGCATAAGGTTTTTGATTCGATTTCCGGACGTATTTGTGTGACACAAACGTGCCATGCCTTGGCTGTTTGTTATATCCAAATTGTGCATGCTACCTGCGAAATTGAGAACCTTATAGGGCGAGTGTGAACATTCAAAACTTGTCTGTTGCAATGCTTGTACTAGGCTAAGTTAAATGTGATCACAGCTTTTGTCTTCAGCAAAACATCGGTTATGTCTCTAAT
>DWPT01007719.1:0-10629 GCA_018251895.1 Agathymus mariae mariae | reverse complement strand
ACTGTTTATTAAAACGAAACTCAAAGTATCGAGCCTCAATTCGATCAGGCCCGCGTCGACGTTACTTTCCTTATGTAGGTACTTTTGATAGACGCCTGAATGTCGGTAGTCCGTTATTTTATCGATGATGTCAGAGGTTATATTTATTAGCTTCATCGGTAGCATCCGATATTGGCCGCGGTATAATAATTAGGCACATGTTAATGCAACAGATTGCCCCGACGTATCTCTAACGAGACAGGTTCGAGTGCAGGCGGTTCCTTTAAAGCCGATAAGTGTATTCATACGTTCCGATTTATTTCTCCTTTTGTACCCACGTTACATGCGACACGGAATAAATTAAGCTACCGTATTTGACGTGATACTGCCGAGGGTGTGATACGGAGAGGACTTTTATTCTTTCGAGCGCAGATAAGCTGAAATCGGAGGATAAATTAAAAATAAGTCGAAAATACCAAGGCGATGTGACTTGATTAACGATATTCGGTTTTGGTTTTATATTTAGAATGTTTACATTTTAATCAGTTTAGTACTGTTACATTATGCAACACCAATGACAGTTTTTTGTCAAGTGATTATTTCGTTTCGAGTTGAAATACAAATTTCGTAAATTTAACCATCGAGTGTATGTCGATAGGAAATCAAACTCCGAACCAACCTGCAGACAGCATCACTTTCAACTGTGGGCTATCTGGCGTAAGCATAACACAATCCGTCGATGGAGACGGACAACTGTACCCACAGTTCAATCTTGTAAGTGTTATACGTATCGGGATCCAGGATCTCTTAGCTTCGATAATAAACACTAGCCATGCTGACAGACTAAGGGTATCGGTTAAGAGTATTGACGGAAATCCAAACTCATTAACTGGCCTCTGGTCGAGCTCTCTCATAAACTGCACGTTACCTTACGTACAGGCTGCTCCGATGGTGGTTGAGATTTAAAATTTTTACTTATTATTTTTTTGTTTTTAAAAATTATCTAGTTTAAACCGCTTATTAATTACATTTTTACTAAAATGTCTAGACTGTTTGCACATAAAAATGCTGTCTGCAGATAAAGGGTATATTGATCACAAGGACGTCATCGTCGTAGGCTTCTCCGGCGTTATTCAAATAGACATGACTCGTATATATATTATTTATCTTTAATATTATTAAAAGGTTAATATAATCACTAATTTTATACGAGTGGGCCTGACTAGTTTTAGACCTATTTAAAGTCCTTATTTATGAATGGAATAATTTGCTAAGATAAGTGTGATATGTACAGGTCTTTGTACGCGTCACGAAGCAAGCGATTATAACCAGAACGTCGGAAACAATTGAAGGTAACGTCATGTTTGACATGCATGACGAGCCCTGATATGCTCGATGTGTCTTCTGATGGCAACGAATAGGAACTACCCGAATATAACAAATAATTTAACCAATGCATCAAATATTATTTGTAAATGTAGTTCCTTTCGTTGCACAACAAATTATCCTCCTAAGTGGGATACCAACATAATTCTTGTCATAAAAATTACTTTATAACCATATAAATATATTCCAAGAGCAGCCTTTACCTGTCCAGGCGCAGCGGCGCTCGGATTGAGTTAAATGCGTCCTTATCGCGCCCTAATGGCCCGCAACATGTCAATTCATCACTCGCGTCTCACGCTCCAAACTCTAAATTATCCTTTTTTAAACATTTCCAACGTCCATACGTTTTAATAACATTCTTTTTAAGAAAAAAATTAATCCAGTAATAAATAATCAGAAGTCATCAGTAAACCACTGCAGAGCACAGAAGCACAGGCCTCGGGACACGGGACACACCTGAAGCTACTCCATCCAACTGACCCGGTGTGGATTGTCGCAACGGTTACAGAATTTAACAAATTTTTTACTTTACTATTTGAACTAACATATGCTAGATGTTAACGTATACTTACAATGAGCATTTTGATGCAGTAGTATGACGACAATATGATGACCAGCATTACTGGTTGAAGTTCCTAACAATGGCATGTATAAATCTCCGGCCGAAGCTTTTGTGTGATGAAATACAAAAAAAGTTTTTTCTTAGGTTTTTGTTGTGCGTTTTAAATATAACGAGTACTTTTTATCGATATGTCCACCCAATTGCATGGATCATGGTCACGGCGAGACTGTGGTCCATATATTTATTATGAGTTGAAATGTATACCTAATATTTGGGATGATATAAATTGAAATAAATTTATTGAGTGTGTTCACATGCAATCCAAGAAAATCTCAGTTTGGGTGTTTATGTGTGTTTCCCTTAGTTATTTATTTATTTGTCATAACGTTGGTCGCGACAGTGCAACTAATAGGCGTGACTGTGACAAGTTCGGAGCTGAAACGCACTATGATTTACGTTGGTTGAAACATAACAAAATGTAATGAATACTTACTTCGTCTATTATTCCTAATTCATTCTCCTAAGCGATAAAACATATGATAGCGAGCCGACGTCACAGTGCACCAGGAGACACTCGGTAAACGTACAAAAAGGCAGCGGGGCAGCGGAAGCCGTTCCTAAGCCTCCGATAAGTGCGGTGCCGACAAAGGCATTAATACATTTAGGAGGCATTATAAATCACCGGTAGTATCGAGCCACAATTAAGACGTCGGACCGGCGCGGGCGCATGCTCCTATCGAAAGGGCCAAATTAAGAAATGTGTCACCGTTTTATTGAAGATTCCTTTACTGTTGGGTTTCACGGTTCCTTCGTAGCCGTATAATTATTGTGATTTTTCGCGCTTTGGTTTTTGTTTTCATATATTTTGGTGGTACAACGTTTAGAGAAAGATCTTCATACAATACTCAGGGAACTCGGTGGGACAACATAATTTTTATTCCCTAAAATTCCCTCGTTTATCATTCGGGACGGAAGGTGTCAAGTTTCTCAATAAAAAACTCGAATAACCTCTTATATTTATACACTCTAGAAGTTCCTCTAATCTTTATTTCTTTAATAACGGCTGGTTGTGACCATGTAAAAGTGACGTCTTCGAGTGTGTCTCGGCCTTACAAACAGGTTAAAACTTTCTCTAGTCCAGAATAAACTTTTTAATTTCGAGTTATAGAATGTCGATGGGTGCTTATTACTAACTACTAATTACTAACTTCATTGATTATTACTAGGACGATGTAAAAGGTACGAGGTACCACCAGGTAAGCAGAGTAGAATTAAAGACGTCCAATGAAAAAACGTGTCTGTCTATCCGTTTCTCACAGTTAATGTCCTCTGAATTACAATTATCGGAAAAAGCTCAAAGTTAGTTACACACACTCAAATATATAGACACACATACATATATATGTACATATGTATGGAGTGTGAATTAAAAATTAGGAAACACTTCTGTCAAGTGAGACATGTTACATATGAAATAAAAGCTCTCGTCATGAGCGAGAGAAATATATATTGGAATTAACCGTTTTAATGACAATGAAGAAGAAGGACGAACATTTTTAGTCTATGTAAATTAGATGATCCGACGCCTAGTGTTAATATCAATGCGAAAATAATATTTCTTCAGAAAGCAAACTCACGATTAAGTGGCATTAAATTAATGCAGTCTTGTTAGAATCTAACGGTCCGTCGGATAGCTTTCTTAAACACAACTTATTTAAATTAGCATATTTCTTGTTCTATCTATACTATATAATGGACTTAACAAGATAAATTTATATTTAAACTCCACGGGAAGAGGAGACGAAGTAATGAATCCACCTGTTAATTGACACTCCGATAAAGTAATCTGACCATTTTTGTTGGAGGGTGGTAGCAAGTCCGCTGGAATGTACCTGCCGCTGTGACAACAATGATGTCAACATAAATAATGTCGGTGAAGGCAGATGTGTTCAATAACACATCGACATTATTCTAACTCTAATTAGAAAAATGTTCTATATACTTTATACATAGTTATATCAAATATTTAATATAGTGTATCGATAAAATAGTATAGAATACCCGGCTAGATTTGAGAATCACAAGGACGGATACCTTCACGGCACATCAGACCGTCATCCTAAATATCAAGATTGTCAAAGCATTAAAAAACGTTCGCACCAGTAATACTGATAAACTGGATCGTATCAATAACTTTTTGCATCAAAACAGTCAGACAACAACCTACACACAGGAATATATACACAAAGAGGAATATGCGATTGAAGCAGTAGACTGAATTGAAGGTGTTCATTATATGATTGAGTTACATAGGTGATTTTGAGTGAACGTCAGTCATGGATTTCAATTAGTTTCTCTGGTGATAACAATGTGACGTTCGGTGCTCGAACGTGTCTTACATGAAAGAAAAAAAACGAATCAGACGTAAAGTTGACAAGCTCATCTGATGTTAGTGTTCGTCAAATAACGGTTGTGCAGTTTTTCCGACTCTGCACTTTTGCCGTGACCATAATCCGCATAATTGAATCAAAATATAGATTTATAATACAAGAATGATGAGTTCATGTTACGACGTACAATTGAAATGGACTGTAATCCAATTTAAAACGGCTTACTGGCCAAGTAAATACTGCCATTCGGAAAAAGATTAGATCTAGTTGGTATGTTTTCTGTTCCCACACAATTTTCTGCATAGAAAATTTCTTTTCAGCATCGTGTCGAACTACATGTGTGCCGGCAGTCTCCTAGAGGTCACTGACCTATATATTATATGTAAAATTTCAAAACAACATAAGAACATCGCAGTGGCTGCGATTTACCTGAAGTTGTTACCGGAGCCGCGGACGACTATCGGCCAAAAAAGGGAACAAATAACACGGCTCGATAACAACACTCGGGAATCGATTTGGAGAGTAACCATTTAATTATTTTATCGGTAATCTTGTATCGTTGTCAAGGTTCAACTCGTGTGACCAGTAGATAAAATAGGCACTAATGGATAGCATGGCCCTCTAGTGGCGCCAGCAATTTAGTTAAGTTAATTAAAATTCGTTGCTTAAGTAAATGTATCAATCGTACCTATGAAATAAGTCATAAGTTTTCATCGAGTTGTACTTTTTTTATCCATAACCGTCTAATTTATTATCTTTGCAGTCTAAAAGAATATAATAACCCTCTAAGAATAAAATACAACATTGTAGGGCCATCATGGATGTTTTCGAAAACGTTTTTGATTATTGGTACTATGTGGAGCGATAGAAGAAAGCGAGGATTTTTCACCTATCAAAACTGTTTAAACCTCTTCAGACTACGAGGGAAACCAATTAGAAACAATGTTATTTGATGTTAGACCCTTAAATGACACGAAGTAACAGAAATATTCAATGTTTCTCAAATTGAACTTGCCACGATTTTCACCATTAATAACATTAAATCAGCAGCAAATAGTTAAATACTGATTGGACATTTTTTTTTAAATCCACAACACATTTTACGTTACGAGTATAGTGAAGGTGTACTAAACAAAATGAATTATCTAACATATTAAAACTATACAGCACCGTGAATACAACACTAATTTCAGTTGTTTAATACGTATGCGTTTCTCTCTCCACTTGAACGGTCTTTGAGCGGAGGAAGCAATAAGACGAGTGGCAAGTAATCGTCGCTTAGCCGTCGCCCGGTAGCCGCGGGCGCTGCGATGTTATCGACATAACCGCCCGATTTATAAGTATCGATTATACGTATCGAGACATCGATACCGGGAGCGGTCATTTGCCGGCCGACCGGAGCCGCCATTTTCGAATTAATTTTTTGGCCAAATTGTGGTTTATTGTGCAAGAATTTTTTAATTTATATTGTTAATGTTCCTAAGTAAGTTCAAGCAGCTTGCGCTGAGAAGGAAAACGATGTAGATGCAATGTTCTTTGGGACATAAGTTATACATATTAGAAATCATTCACTCTTATCATAAACACTTTATTAATATGAATGTATTTGCTGAACAGATCAATACAAGAAGAAATATTAAATATCATCGTTGCTTCAGACACTCTAGATAGGTTACAGGTAAAGGGTAATCAATTTCATAGGAAACAGGCAGGAACATAATTTACCACAGACGAGATGACAAGATGGATTACTCTAGTGGCTTACTATGTGCTTACTAGGTATTTTATATATTTTATGTAAAAAGCCAACAAAAACACAGAATAAAGATAAATAAATACATAAAATACTTATAATTTTTTTTAATTATTTCAATACCCCCACTTAAAATTACAGGTAACACTAATGCATTAGCCTTGCTACGACGTACAGCTATATTTTAATAAACACGAAGTACAAGTTGTACCAACATTGAATGTAAATTAGGAGCAACAAAATTAGGCAAAACAAACCAACTTAGGTAAATATTGTACCAAATCTAATAAGCGTCTTTTAAAACTTGCTCATAACTCACAGAAAAATTGTTCAATGAATAACGCTGTAGTTGGATTTCGTTATGTCGAAAATTTCTAATTGGATAATAAAATATTTTAACGTTCTCTAATTGTTTTTTTTTATTATATCTATTGTAACATAATAACTTGACGGATTTACCCGTTCAAATATTTTTTGTATCGTTTGCGAAATGGACCGCTCCGTTGAATAAAATGATTTTACAATCGTTTGTCTCAAAACAATGATGAATGCCACATAGTCACGTAGGTGTTCGTTGTCGATTTTATTTTATACTGTCAATAAACTATAGAATGTCAAGTCAAGTATATGGAGAATCTCCCTGAAGTTACGACATATTTTGTCGTTCATAAAATAGCTAAATAATTATAGACATTTGCAAAATCTTGAAAACCAAATTAAATTAGAATATTATGTTACATTAGCAGCATCAGGCTTCTCTAAGAAGATCACGTTTCTTATTGCTATAAAAATAAATATTTCGTAGCCATCTAAATCTGTTTTATGGTTCAGTCTAAAACTAGTTCGATACAAACTTTATGGTCACGAAACGTCTTTTTTACAGTCCATAAAGTTTTATATCCGAAGCAACTTTACTAAACAGGTGACATAATTGTCAAAGAACACACGGAAGAAATCAGTCGAACGGAATATTTTATGCTCAAGTTATTTTGGTTGCCATTAAAATTATACAAATTGTCAAACTGGTTTCTGATGCGACGCGATAAGGCGAAAGCCGATCCATAACTCATCGAATAGCGCTGTTATTCTTGATCCCCGTGAGTTCAACCAATTAAATATCTTTAAAAAACTAATTTTCAGAGTGGCATGCTAGTGAGTGGCTAATAAGTTTAAATTTAATTCTCATTACTCATGTGACACTGTAGTTTTACTTACCGGAGAATTGATGTACGGCGAAGTTATCATGCTTAAACCAGTATTTTGATGGACCAAGTTCAACTTTGGCTGTTTGCGATTAGTAATACGTAATAGTACGCACTAAACCCGTTGTATAAAAACTCATGAGTGTTTCGTGTATGAGTTTGTGAGTGATATTATTTCATTAATGAATTTAAATTTAATGTTCCTCATTATTAGTTAAATTTATTTTACCAAATAATCATTAACTTACAAATTTTTTCTTACATGACAGAAATTAACTTGTCATTTAGTTAGATAGACACCTAGTCTACTGCCTACCTTCATAACAGTGCTTTTGGCGTGAGTGTTTAATTTACAGTATGGCAATTATGTCAATTCTAACGGAATTTTATAATAAATATTTACACATCTACCCATGAAGGTGCCACCAGTTTTGCTAAGTCTGAACTTCGGTACAATCAGTTTAGCTTTATTCCAACGTGTTAATATTGTGAATATCACTCTTAAGAAAACTATCAAAGTAATTTTAAAGTGCATAATAATACCTAAAATGTATTGTCATACAACAGTTAATATTTTGACCAAAGATTCTTAAGGTCGTACCTGATCCTTTGTGTAAGTACTTACCTACTGAACTTCAAGTAACTACTTGAACGAAGCAATCGTTTGTATGACACGTAATTATAATGTTTTCTTTCATCTTACTTCAAGTCTGCCAGACATGATATCGATACGCGGCATCCCAAGGCGAACGCGGTGAAACACTTTATCAATAGGAGGACGGTAATTGTCCGGACAGGTATTCGGCCTCACCATCGTCTAAGCACAGTTGAGATTACATTTTTCGGTACAGAGCCTGCGACGGGACATTTCTTCTCCCCGCAGTTCATTTTGCGAGAGTGTTCTACAAGCAAGAACTGTCAGATTAGACTCGAGGATTGATTGACCTCGTTACAACCCAAAATACAAATCATCCGTACTTCGTTATATTAAATATTACACTGCAATTTGAAATTAAAATACACGAGTGTCTACCGAGCCTCCAGCGATCACCGCCGACCATTGAGTTCGATATCGCGATCTCGTTAAGAACGTATTTAACACGATTCAATTACGATCCGACATGTATACGATGCGAACGCAGCTTGTGCCGCAATGTGGGTAATTTGTCCGCGGTTTTATTGCGGGATCAGTTCAAAACGCGAGATTATTTTTTCAAAAGTTCTTTTATTAGCTGTTCATCGAAGGAGGTAAGTAATCAATACCATCCCTTGTTCTTGCCTTCCTTATTTGAAATTAACTTGTGTAATTAAACTGAGATTCTTATATTCTATCCATACAAAATAATTCACATATTTTAGAACAGCCGGCAATCGAGCGTTCGAGTCACCGATTGTAAAGGGGTCTCTACTATCGCACGTGCCGAAATCATGGATGTCAACAGAAGGGGGGTAATTCCTGTTCCTGTTAATTATCGCATTGAAAAACGCTGACAGAGCGACCGTCAGTGGTCACCTCAGTTTGATGAGTCGGATTCAGGTGCTTACATTGTCGGTGGTGATTTGGATGTATAATATGTCAAACGTCATTTATTAAATGAGATTACAGGTGACCGACACGTGACGTTTAATATACGATATTAACGACTTACTTCCGCAGAGGTGTTTTGCTGACCGTAGTGAATGTTTAATTAAAACTTTAAGTAAGTACACCCATTTTAAATTAAATGGACAGATTCACCTATTCAATCTATGTTTCACAATGGGCACATACACCGGACCGGGACCTCATACATTTTGGAAAATCTCCATTGTAACATTATTTTAGAAATATTCAATAATATTAATATAAAAAAATGGTTCCGCCCAAAAACTTCTGAAATGGGGAAAATACTCATATTTTTATATATATCATTACATTCAAACGTATTATTTATAGTAAGTTAAGTTCATAACGATAAAACGCCGTTATTCAAACAAAAGACTCATCGAAATCAAGTTTGGTATGCAAATGAATGTGTACATCTGCACGGACGTTGATCGCTCACCTGTACAATAAATAATAATAATGGGAACATAACGGCTACTGTTTTTCATATCGTCCATAAAAATACAAATATCACACGTCTGTTATCAAGTGACGCTGCAGGTACTCGTAGTTACATTCTCAAAATAAAGTTGCTTCGGTACAAATCGAAAGAAGCGTTCACAGTCAGACGGCCACTGTTACCTTACATAACGTCCTTTCACACTATTGTTCTGTTAGCAGTTGTTTACCCCCTTACCCCCGATGTGCCCACTCTCTCCTAGGACACAAGGTGACCGGCGCTGTAATGTCCACACCGGTGTCGCCGGATGGTGCTCAGCGTGTGTTACGTGACATTTCATTCGTGCAATTACACACTGAGGATAGATAGAGTACTCTGCTACCGATTGACATAAAAAACGTGTACCCTTTTGAGATGCCAGCTACTAAATTTCAATGGTACATTGTTTAGCACGAGGATGCTGCACAGTCTGCTGTTAACTAACGGTACTTCGAACTTTTCAAACTTCGATAATAGAACAAAAACATGGACATTGTTCACATTTAGCGAAGACCTACTCGTAGCGGTAGAATCGGTTACAATTTGTTTATTGCCCAGTTTGCATAATTTAACCCTTCGGCCGCGTGACGGCCGCTCGACGGACAATATGTCGTTTTTATTGGAGCAAAAAATGCGGAACACATTAAAATGTTTGCTGACGATTTCTTAACGATTCGGTGAAAGCCGGACCGACTAAGAGATTGGTACAGCATAGAGTTTTTGTATTTGAATACTATTAATTATAATGGTGTTGCGAGTGTAAAGCTTTGTGAATAAATAGCGAAGCCGTGTTTGCTGGGAAGTGAAAATGTTATTTAAATTGTAACTAGATTGTAATTAGATTGCTATTGGGGGTGATGCAAGAAACATTCATGAATTCTTGACTCGCAGGTCTTGTATCGACGACTACTTATGACGAAAATTAATTCATAAATTAATTAATATTTTTGAAATTCCTCTGAAAATGACGTTTCAGATGGTTGACGTCAGCTCAGCATGTAAATAATTTATTACGTTGACATTCATTCAAAAGTCAGCTACGTATCGAAATCCATTTCAAACCCATCTATGAATACCACAAAGTAGTTATCGTAATTTGTAATTCGAATATTAAATAATTTAAATTATTAATTAAATTGCAAATTTTAATATTCTAGATATTTTGAGAAGATATATGATAGATCTTTGAACGCAGGAAGCAGCTTGACAACATGTTTCTGTATAAATTGATAAATTGTTATATTGACGCACCTAACCTTCTTTCCCAAATAAA
>DWPT01007718.1:0-10630 GCA_018251895.1 Agathymus mariae mariae | reverse complement strand
ATATTTTTCTTAAATGGTCTAATATTAACATGTTATTAAACGAAAAAAAATCAAGAAATTTGAAAAAAAAAAAAATGGAATGTATAAACAGAGAGACGTTACAGATATATAGATTTTATAAAGTTTTGTGTCTATGCAATCACGTGTTCTCACTACACACCAATTTTCATTAAAATCTGTCTAGCAGCTAGCTGTTTTTATGTTAATCTCGAGACATCAAAGAAGTTAACCAGATTTATATAGTAGTATCGATGTTTTTTATGTTAATAGCCGATCAATGAGCAACGAGCATACGAGCCGCTTGATGGTAAGAACGAACCGTCGCCTACGGACGAAAAGTATGACGGATGTGTTGTCAGATAGGAAATGAGAAGAAGTTAAGAAAAAAAAAGGAGATATATAAATAGTCATCAGGAATAATGTATATAATGATAAAATATTTTTTCAAATATCTGCCATCGTTACAGAGATTACTTTCCGCATATGAACAAACTTACATAATTCAAAAAAGGGTCGGTTAGGAAATATTGAATATCTTCAAAAGTACCTGAGCTAGCTTTATGAAATAAATTCTACTGACGTGACATGAACTTTATTTACGTATAAGTATGAGAATTATTATTCGCTGTGCACATAAAGCCCATGTACAATGACAACGACCACCCAATTTTGCTCCTGTGAGTCGAATGAGTTAAAAATTCTAAAATGCCTTGTTTTCGTAAAATAAGTATGTAAAATTAGTCCATTTTGCGTCGCAGCATGTTTTGATTTGATTTGTGAATATGGTGATAATATCCTTAATACTTAACTGCATCTTCTACTAAAACAATTCATGCAGTTCGAGATCCAGTTAACAAACAAGTTCATCACTTTCTTATTGGACCGGCATCCCACAATCTATGGAGTTAAGAATGGATATGAACTTATCAGCATCCATGATTATATACAATCAGATAAATTAAATTTATAAGAAGTCCTTAGTTTAATATGTTAGTTTATTTTACAAAATTAACGTTTAAATGTATTTTTAAACACTTAAGATGGCACTACTACTAGGTAACACGTAGTACCAACTACGTGTTATTTTCTACGACTTTAATGTACGTTCCGTGTATGTTCATGTTTGAAATATTAACTTGCAATGCTGCGTGACGCGGGGACGATGACGTGAAAATTTTCCTGCCATATAATTTCCTACTGTAAAGTTTTAATTCTCACATAGAGTGCGCTAAAAGCGTCTGGCAAGTTCCAAAGCCGCGCAGATGTACAGGCACACTTTGCACACAAAGGCTACAAACATAAAGACGGCCTTTGTGCATGACGAGCAGCAGACGCGGATGGGGTCCGTCAAATCGCTTCTTATGCTGCCAGTTTAGAAGTTTATTTGCCTATCTTGATACATGAGCCTCAACAACTTAAACCTCGACGAATGAGTTAGAAATAACGCTGAGTTTTGTTTTCTTCTTGGAAATTTGCCTACGAGGTATGTTAGTGTCAAGTGTCAAAAGCGGTTTACAAACAGGTTTGCATGAAATCACAAAATTTTCTGTAGCATTTTTTATCTTGATGAATTGATGTTTTAACAGGACAGGAGTTAAACACGCACTTGAATGGGTTCAGATTTTTTCCTTCACACATATGTAGTTATATGCTATAATAATAAATTATTAAAATAGGTGTGTAAATATCTATAATAAAAATCCATTCCAATTGACAGAATTGCCATATTTTAAATAAATAACTCACGTCACGTTAATTAAAAAGCATTCTTATGTGGAATGGTTATTACAAACTTGATGATTACTTTAAGGATAAGACTGCTTGGACATGAGATTAATATAATATAGCCCTTAGTACGTTCTGTAACTGTGAGTAGGAAAAAAAGTCTTTGGCAGTTTCTTGCCGCTTCATCTTCCGGGACCATTTACATAAGGATTTGTTAAAGGGATAGCGTAGTTTAACGTCCGAAAAACGTTTTGTAAGTATATATATGGTAGATAGAGCTATACAAATAGGTCTTCAATTCACCAAAACTGCAAAATGCGTTAAAAATCAATTCACATTTAAGATTTAGTGCAAGATTGTATCCAATTAGGCACCTAGATACCTACCTAAGTGTCTTTAAATGCGTAAATGCACGATTACAATCAGGATTATAATGTACAGTCCCTAGTGACTTCTTAATAACATAATCTAAAGCCATTGTCACGTACATTATTCAGCAGGGTACACCACAAGGTTGACTTGGCCTCAAAGACCGGAGAAGACCCTTGCACTCTAAAATTTAATTAAATTAAAATGCTTAACACATGACAAACTATAAATAATAGTTCACTTGTTTGACATATACCTTGGAATGCTTTACGATACGGGGACCGCACAGGAACGACAACGCGGAAGTTTTTCCGTGGTTTAATTTCCTGAGAGCATAGTGATGTGCGACATAAAGCTCTTGAAGCTGACTCAGCACACAAAGCAAACGTAACGTTTCAAATTCAATAACTCAATATATACGCAGACGTCAGTTTAATTTTTTTGCAGTGGTGAGTTTTATCATTTCCAATTAGCCTTGAACTCGGACCCAGAATAGTTATTAGTCCGACTACCGTTCTATAATGGAAGCTATTAAGGAAGTACTGTAGTCGAGTACCATCGTATCTTATGTCGTTGTACCTTTATAACTTAGCTTCGCGACTGTGTTTACATAATAGTTAAAATTTATGTATTTAATACACTGGAGTAACGATAATTCAAAATTTTATAGGGTCTAACACTACCTGTTTTTGTGATTTCAATATTTTTTGTATTTATTGAAACGTTAAACACAGAACTTAATGTTGTGTTTTGATTGTTTTTAGAAATCTTTCTTCATTTACATCAAAGTGAATATAAATTGATAAGAGAATATAGAAAATTTCTAACGCACAGTTTATGACTATATGATATCAAGGCATTTAATTTTGATGTCCATGCGCGTAGCGCTGATCGTATTCCAAATTTCTACCAATACACGTCCAACGAAGCCGACACTTCTACATGTCCATCAAAATGAATGAAATATCATTTACATTCGGTTCCATGGTACTCTTATCAGTTAAGCAGTAAATTCAGTACTCGAAATATTTTTTAATAGCTTTTCTATATTACGCATATATATATATATATATATATTAAGCATATATTATTTCCGAGTTACAAGTATTTTAAGGCAAATATGTTTTGATTTCATCATATATATATATAATGGCGTAACTCAGGGAATATTTTATGCGGTATTTTTTCATGGTAGACATGAATTCTGCATAGAAACCGTAAAGGTTAAGGATGCTAAATATATCAAATTAATTTACGATATGTATACATTAAGTAAATTACAGAATTTTGTATATTTTACGTTCAATTAAGAAGTTGTTCAGCCTAAACTGTCTTTCGATCAGATTCTATGTGAATTTTTGCTAAGTTCTGTTTCAAAATGTTTGATATGTATGTACGTCAGAGTCGTTGGTATTTACTACACAGACAAACATATAAGCGTGAATGGATGGCTCTTGAAAAATTATGATAGTCTTCAACCTTACTTATCTGCAAATTCAATAATTTGTGAAATATAAGTTTGTAATTTTTTAAGAGCCTTTCCTTTCTTTGAAATTCTTTGTAACATTTAAAGGTTAGGAATTCTTTAAAAAAACACTAAAACATAGAGTTTATAAAATAAACAAAATTAATATTGTGAAGGTTATTATTTTATATGGTTCTTGAGTAATGAGATAGCCAATAGTTATTCCCAGTAAACTAAACTGCATTATTTTAGCTGATATGTCGTGTTTGACTACAACCCCACCGGATGACAAGTGGCGATGTAGCATGTGATGTTAGATGAGTGCAAAATTTGCAGTACAGTGCAGTCCAAAGTCTGATTTGCAATCTCTTAAATAAAATCTCTCTAACACTAAAAGTTAAACTCGGGTTTCGACTTAAGCTATACTTGGTAACTGTGATATGGTATGTGTGTGTGTGTGATCTGAAACAGAAGTATGACATTTTGTTTCTATATTTTTGAGTTTAATTCTTAAGTAGAATATTCCATTATTGCGATACGCAATTATCCGTTTTTATTAATTATGCTTTATTTTAACCTTTATTTTTTTTCTTACGATAATTTATTACCAACTTTTAAAGTCTTTATGGAAATTTGTAGCGAAATGGACCTTTATATTTCTATGCACATTATATTTGTGAAGATAATGACGGCGAAATCAATTTTCTATTCTGTTATTATTTTGGCAATCCTATTATACGCTCTCCCCGCCGTCTGGGTCGCTAGCAGCATCGTGATACAGAAATAGTGCTAGATATTTATGGTCTATTAGAGCAGATTTCCTTCTAATAATTATAAACATTCGACAGGTAATTGTTTACCTATATATTAATATTTTTACTAGACTCCTCTTTGATATAAACTGCATAAATATTATTGCGTCATTCGTTCATGTTTTATAACACTAGCACGTAGTTACAATTTGGATAAGTTATAGCCACGAAAGCGTCTTATAGCACAGGAACGTAAATAACTAATTTATTTTCTGGAATCTTTTACCTCACAGTGGTGAGGTATCATGTTCGTCGTAGTCAAAATGCAACCAATTTGTGAAAGCGGCCGCGATATTAATTATTTTATTTTGCATACAGAAACGGCAATATTCAAATCCATTCAGCTTTAACTGGATACAAATTGTTATCTCCGGTGCAGATTAAATTTGTCATACGAAATTGTATTCTGCAGTTACTTGGCAGAGGTGGACACATAATCTATAATCCTATGTGAACGAGACTTGAGAATCTGTTCCATTTATTTTAAGTTCGAAGCTTGCATCAGATGAAATATAATTATTCAATACGTTCAGACGCGATTTCAGGTCTTTAAATAGACCTTTCTCTATACATATAATAAAATTCTAAGTGATCGCTCTTTGTACGTGAAGGATTTCGTCAATAAAAAAAAAGTTATAAGTTAACTAAAAAAAATGTAGGTACTATTTCTTAGTGTAAAGCGTAGTTTTTCCCAAGCGAAACTAGTTGGCTAATAATATAATATAGTTATTTTTCTGTGTTTTGGTATTACATACTAGGTACCTAGAGAACATGTTTTTGCAATATAAAGTATTTTTATCTGCGGGGGTGTTATTTTGTGGTTAGTTTTCGTTTTATACTTTCTTTCTTTCTAACCTTCATTTCATTTCTTGGCCGACAACGCATCAGTGATAACTTTGATCTTGCTGATTTCCATGGGTGATGTGACCACTTACCATCAGGTATAAAAAAACACATAGTTAATTTTCTCCCATTAACAGTTCCGTCGAAACATTCGATAATAAATGAGCGTCGTTAATCACTATCCTTTCATTTGCTCCGTGTAATATGTCAGGAAATAAATTCTATTTGCAAAAAAGGCACGATGAGTTTGATACGCGGAAGCGCAGTGTACTGCAGCTTGGCTGACTTTAGCGTATGTATTTCGGTCGAATGACAGATAAGAGAAGAGCGTGCAAACAATACGGTTCCGCCTCTGACGCCGGCGTCGCGGTTACAGAATACCTATTCGCACAGTATTTGCGGTCGTTGCTCCAAGTGCTCTGCGTCAATGAATAATAATTATTTACTATTGTAATAAAATTTCTGGGTTTTACAAAAATAATAAAAAAAAGTTATTTAGTATTATTTTTAGATTATATTCTCTGTTTGAAAATTTGTCTTGACTTTTTAACAGTCGCAATTAATGTTTGACATTTAGACGTCGGACCGTTGGATAGAAGTCATTCGTTCCTCAGTTCTTGAGTAACTGACAACGTACGAGGTCCCAAGAGAAATCATTTTGAAAAATATCTATAACACGATATTAACGATTTAAAACCAAATGTTATCGCCGAATAATTAGTATTGTGTTTAAATTACTATCCATATTAGCCTTTAGAAGTTCACTGCGGGACAACAGTGTCGACCGTCTTAATACTATGGACTTCCTTTAACCAAGGCGTGGACGTCATCCAAGGACTTATCTTTCTCGTCAGCCTGCTAATTCTTCCAACGATATGGCTTGGTGGTTGCCAGTACAAAAGGCGAGCTCCAAGAGCTATTACAGTAGGTCATGTTCACCTACGAATTCAATCGTCACGAATCCTGTGTTTCAATTTGGCTAGCTATCGTACTCAGACTCGTAGCAGTCCCCTTTGCGCGCTGGGTGAGTAAGAAAAACGAATAATTCAAAATTTATTAACCTAACGGCAAATACAGTCTTAAAACCGTTAGCTTTAACACAATCTATTTTTCGTACAATTAGATGGGATTTCTTTCGTATGTTGATGATTCTGGGAATTCTGAATTTTTACCAGAATTCAGTAATACTTTTTATTGTCTATAAATAGAAATAAGGTTAGAGTACTTGCAAATGGAATGTTTTGTTTTTAAAACTTCTTAGCAAACATGCAAATTGGAAATTGCAAATTATTTCAGATTGGAAATTAAATAATAATAAAAGAATCATACTTGTACTGGATTAATATTATAAGCCGAGATGAGCCTTTAAGGTAAAAAATTAATAAATATTTCTCGGAATTTGATGTTATTGGAAAAATGTCCTTAATCGTCCTGTCAAGGTTGCTTCAAAATTTATAAGGCAGAGTTTTCAGCAAATATTTCATGTGGATGATATGAGAGATGAAATATGGAGCCAATATATTGCGTTTGTGTCATATTTGACTCATAAATTGTATTTTTAAGTTTAAAATCTTTTAATTTCCCCGGGGCTAACAAACTCAATAGGCGGTCGCTCGTCAAGTGGAATTGTGGTGTTAATTGAACAAATTATAAACTGGTAAACTGTCGAGCTCCGCGTGTTTAGCTTACGATGATGGCTTTATCTTCGTACTTAACTAACTACTTAACTTGTACTCAATAAGTAATTAAATAAACATTGTAGTTATTGTGTGATAATAAGTGGATAATTTTTAAGCGCTACTGTGGTTTTATTGTATTTATCGATAGGTTTCTACTAAAAGAAATCAAATCTAAATATTTATCTCCGTAAAACTGTAAGATGTACTTCGACCGAAGAGGATGTATTGAAATAAGAATACAAAGAAAGAATAATATTTATAAAATTATTATAACTTTAATTATTTATAATTTTTTTATTTATTCTTTGACAAATCTTTACCTTCTATTACTTATAATATAGTATTGGTTAAATATAATTTGTTACTCTTTTGTTATAATATAAACTAAGTACCTAATATTGTCGACGAGGGAAGCATTGATCATTCTACAACACAGTTAATGTGGGACTATTAAGAAGCGGTCCATCGCTTTGACATGACGGATAAATCGTTGGTATGACTATGTACACAGCTGATATCTTATAATGTTACGTCTATTTTTTGTTCAAACAAATGATTTAATTAATAAAATTGTGCTCTCAAACAAATCTGTCAGGATTACTAAAGTTTCATAAATATTTTACTTCACAAGCTAAGTTCTGTTAATTGACCTGCTAGCAGTAGATAAGTAGGTGCTTAGGACGGAGTTGTATTATATCTCCGCATGTATTCATTGATTTAAATTCTGAGTTCACCATACCGGATTCCGATAGGATAGTCGGTTATATTTGTCACATCCACGCATAAAATAAAATTTGAACCGATCCCTTTCTGTACACGAAGAACATATGAGAAAAACTATTAGTAGGGGCCTTAATTAACGCAATAGAACTCAAAATAATAGTTGTTGGCATTTGTGTCTGTTTGTTTGTACGTTTTATCGAGCTGATCTCAGAAACTGCTTAACAGATTTTGTTATGGTTTTCACTGATGCAGAGCAGTAAGTGTCACTTAATTAATTCATTTAATTTCAATCCGTCTATAAATAAAAAAGTTATAAATGTGTATATGTATTTGTAATTCACAGAACGTGAACAACCCAGTCCTAAAAAATGCAAATATTATTTATAAGCTTAAGATTGTTTATTTATAAGTTTTCCTGAAGTGAAGCAGTTCGCTAGTAACACATGTAAAAGACAGATCATAACCAATATGCAATTTTAAATTTATATACATATATCTACCATTAAAACATTAGTACCTGGTTTTTAAAATAAGAAATAATATTTTAGTTTAATGCATCTCTTTTTAATTTATGTATTCTGGGATTACAAGTATTTACATAAACGCAGAATAATCATGATTGCCTGAAATTAAATTTAGTAAAGTAAACGTATATCTTATTTTAGGGTATAAGTATCCACCCAGAGCAGGCCCTGGGTTGTCTTTCGTATGGACTTTCTTCTGCAGAGCCACATGAATTTTCCTTTAGTTCTTACAATTTGTTTTTTTTGTAAGACATGATACTCTGTAACCACAATATGTTACATTCTGCCCATGATCCTAAACATGACCGCAAGTGATCCATAGTTCTATCCGTCCGTTCGGGAACTCTTTGTATTAACTCAGATTTAATTCAAAGCCCGAAATGAATCGTAGTTGTTGAGAACTATGTAGTTCATAATCTATATCGGACAATCAGCGTATTAGAAATAAATTAATTATACTTGAATTTTAAAACTCAGTATAAGACTTTATGAACAAAAATACTTTCGATTTATATAATTATGATTTTGTTGGACTGATATGATAGCATGGTTGAACAAACTCAATAATTGCCTTTATCTCATGCAAATCCGGAACGTGTCATATCGAAAAGTTTTGTGAAAGTTGCCTCATTTCCTTGTCTCTCGGAGATTTCCCCACAATTGTAATATGTTAAATATAGCACCACTATGATTCTGCGAAATATTGTGTAGCTACAAATATAATTTTACTTTTTTGGTACAGCATTTTAAATAATTCATAACGATATTCTATTTCGGAAAAAAGGGTTAAATTTATATAAACAGTGTCCGTTGGTTAATATATAGTTTCTTAATAATTGAACTAAAACGCCGTCTATGAACAATCCTTTCAGCGGCGAGAATATGTATATTTCTATATACATATTTCTATTTCTGAAAATTACAAAGAATTACTGTCGATTCGGAGGAACATTATAGCTAAACATCAATATTAATAATGAGTTTAAATTTAGATAAGCGTTTTAGTCAACAGATGTGTCCTTTTGTTATAATCAGCAGAAGATGGTAATCAGCGTTCAATGTCAAACGTTACTAGTGCAAAAAGGAATTAAATACAAATAGTTCAAGATGCAACGTTTCATTCAGTACTATAAACAACTAGACCTGCCGAAATCGCCACACCGATTAGTAGCCCAGCTATTCAAATATCATGTGTCAATGGAGCTCGGAAAATTTCGAATCACGTAAGTAATATGTCTACAAAACCAACAACCTTTGCACGTTAAAAATGAGAGTCACATCAGAATTACCAACGACAATTGTCTCTTCGTACACGCTATCGAAAAGTTTTAGAGCTTTCATTATACGAGATTAACCCGATGAAACACTTCTAAAGTTAAATAACAAATTAATTCCCCTGCGATCGAATATGTACGAAATATAATTAAGTATGTAAAACTTCCTTGGTTCTACTTTGTAAGAGCTTAATATAATGTTAAGTTACACTGGAGCATATTTTGTGTATTATGATAACAATGTCAAGTTTCTAGAGTTACATGAATGGAGTTAAATGAGTTAGGTATTTGTTTTATAATTGTTTTTCAATTACCACACGGCAACGGTTTTTGCATGTTATCTAGAAGCGTAATTATTTTGCGTATGATCCTATGTTTAATTAGAATACAATTTACAGATTCAAAGCCAACGTCACGTATTGAGGTCGACTAGGAGAGAGTACATGTGACATAAAGGTTTTGCGTAACTTTGGTTTTAGGGTATCATAATATGTAAGTGCTGCCATACTACAAGATACAATTAAAGTGTGTTTATATGAATATATAAATATACTGATTCGTCTAGAGTGGTACCGCTGTGCTTTTTATGCTTTGACGCATTTGTTGTTCTATTGTAGCTCACAGATCCGAACAAGGTGTTTCAACTCAACATTATGTTGGTGTTGTAAGTATTATAAACTTTGAATAGATTCTTGGTCTTTTTGTGAATGGACACTATTAAATGGCTTAAAAGGCTGTGCAACGGCAAAACACTAAAACTAAAAATCCGTCACTACAGATCCAGAAAGAAGGCTGTTCTTAAACATGAAAAAAATATAGCTCTTATGGAAGTACTTCTTGGTCACGAAAGACTAAGGTTCCAGTTCAATTGCTAAGTTTCAATCGTTAGTTCCAAATTCGAACACCTTTCAATCCGGAACTCAAAAGTAAGTAAAAACCAAAGCCAACAGTTGTACGGCTGAACTAATACTTATGCCAGTAGATCGGCACCAAATCGACCGTATAGTTGATGTTATTTTACTTTACTATATTTTATAGTAAACTACAAACACCATGTTTCATATTAGTTCAGGGTATATTTATGCTAAAGTTGATTATCGTGCTTAGTACCTGTAGTGTTTGTAAAATATTTAACCAGCAACTCATCGGTGACAACCTTGATCAGCTGAGTATGTAATAAGGAAAGCGAACAATAAATTCTATTAAATGTTTACTT
>DWPT01007717.1:0-10631 GCA_018251895.1 Agathymus mariae mariae | reverse complement strand
GGGGGGCTGTCTCCAACGTTCCTATTCTCAGCACAACGCAATTACTATTCGCAGTTAATCTGACGGGAATATTATTCGTGCCCTGGTGCAGTGGGACACACAGCGAGCATCGTTAGGGTCGCCGCAATCAGAGCTTCGGCACTACCGTAGCGTATGATGTCACGGAATACACGAAATTACAGCAGATCTAGCTAGGATTATGACGTAATGTATGAAAATTTTTACCGCAGAAAAGTGTGTGTGTGTGTGTAATTATCCAAAATGACAGTATAATTTAATTATTCCCCAAAATATACGTAGATCAATAATATTATTGCAACTTTGTGATGGAATAAATGTGTAAAATGTAGTCAGCATGTGTGTGTAAAGATATGTTGTGTATACGATTGATATATTGATCTATATAAAAACTCTCGTTTCTTAACTTAGTAAGTAGAACTTAGTAATCTTTCTCAATGGTTTACAAAAAATGCTTGGTTACAGAACGAATACGTGCAATTATATTGAAGTTGGTAAATATAACATAATTAATATTTGAGTAAACAGTGCAGTTTCTGGTGATGTGCCAACCCTGATTCGGGTTTACGTAACTCGACGTTAAGTAAACGCCATGCCGGGACGCTTAGCCACTAATTGCAAGACAACATAACAGATGTAGCCGACACAGGACACACTCGGAATCGGAACCGAATTGTGGTTTCAGTTTCGTTTTAGCGACAAAGCAACAACGTTTGTACATTAATTAACATACGAATACGAGATACAGTTCAGATTTTTTTTTTTTTGTTGATATTGCCACAAGACTCTGAAGTCAGACAGAATTACTAGGTTTGGTTGTGGTCAAAGAAAAACACTTCAAAAATATCACATTATATTCAATGTGACTTACGTAATTTTTCATGTTTTTTTTTATGAAAAAGCTGGAGCATCAACTATAATGATTTCGTAGCAACTCAAAATATCCTAATTCAGGATGTAAAAAGATAAAATACAACCACGATAAAAATAATAACACTTATGTTGTTGTTTGCGGATATAATAGTCTTGCGGAGCACTGACGACATATGATCTACATTTCTGTTTCCATAACATAGATGAGGATCGTTAACACTTGTCGTCGTTCCTTGAAATAAAGAAAAAAACAAATAGATGGCCTATTTGTTTCTCTGTTTGGATCGGCAGCGGCAGGGAGTACACGATGTAGATAATTATTTATACGGAACCCAAGGTAACTGCGTGCCGCAACAGAGGAAGTCGGGGAGAAACGCATGATGGCCGCAATTAACAATAACGATTGGAGCGATTAATCTTCCGTCCGACCTTCCCTCATTCCTCGGTAATTATTGTGTGTATTACATCCAGACGACATTTTTTGCTTTAATGACAAGGAGATCCGAGAAAGGAAAACATGGATTATGATCTTTCAAAGATTAAACCTTAAGATAATGTAGCTAATGATATCATATCTATTAATTTCAATCTTTTAAACTAGTATATGCAAAAGTTAAATCGATTTACATCGCTAATAAGATCAAAAACTCTACAAATAAAATCAAAGCTACGTACCTTAAACGTGATTAACAAGGAAACAGGTAAAATAAAATTGAATGATCATAATTATGTTTTAAAGGTCACCGAGAACTACCGAGAGTCTCACTTCCGACTGCGCAGTTACTGTCGCATTTGAGGATTTGTTCTCCAATTCCGTATAAGATCACAAAAAACATATACTAGCCCTTACCTTGCTATGGCCATCATGGAATCATGTGTGTAAAGAAATGCCTCAAGTTATTTAGTTTTCAGCACATCGCTGATGTTATTGGTATATCCTGTGACGTCTCAAAAGCATTCGATTGTATTTTGTTGATAAATAAGTTCAGACATTGTGGTGTCTCAAGTAAGCCTTATGAAATGTTTTCATTGTGAGTATATTTAATAAAAAATCATCAATGGAAGAGTGTTCCCAAAATCACGTATTACCGTAAAAGTGCATCAAGAACCAATACTTAGAATTATATAGAGTACTAGATAATCTTTATAACCTTTGTGTAACCATTGGTTAATTATCTACGAACCTAATGAAGACGGTGGTTATTATTCCGGTACCGAAAAATAAAACCGGTGACCTTTCTAGTTTGAATAATTATCGACCGATTTCACTGGGCACTGTTATAGGAAAAGTATTGGAGAGGTTAATTTTTCCAGACTTGAAAATTAAATTGACGCGCAGCTTCGTTTTCGTTCTGGTCTCTCAACGGGTTCTACGATTTTTAATTTGAAATCTACGGCCTACCACTCTGTTTATGCATGCTTCCTCGATCTCAGTCGTGCGTTTGACCTGTTAAATTATAATTTACTATGGAAGAAACTAACCAAAATTTTAGCTAAGGTCGTAGGTCTGCTGAGATACTGGTACGACAACCAAATTAATTTTGTGAGATGGGGCGACACAACATTACACACACATTACAAACATTACAAATGTGCAACATGTGTACATGTGTGTGTTTTGTGCAATGTTTGACTTCATTGTAGCTGTACTTATATAATTTAATAATTCAATTCAATTTATCATTTAATAATACGATTTTAATAGTACTTTATCGTTTTAAGTGATTTTTTATTCAAAATCTTTAATGTACGTAATTCTGTGTTATAATTCATAATTATGGGCATATGGGTATTAGAAATACCCGAAATAAATACTTATTATTATTATTACGATCGCTGAAACATCAGATACAAGGAAACAATGTTTTGAATGTATAAATAATATTGTTTCCCAAATGTTACATTGGTTTACATGTTACGGGGTTGCCTTATGTTATGAACGGTAAGAATCCAACTCAAATTGTTCATGTAGTTCTGCTGCTTAAGCTGTTAAGAGAAGTTACGCTGTTAAGGCTCTTCACATACGTAAAAATAGCAAGGTTAGAGTATTTTAACCACTTTCACAGTGTAATATATAATATGTTATATAAAATCATCAGGCATCATCATCAAAACATCAATTAAAATTTTAATGATATGTATAGATATAATCATGTCAAGTTATTGTCTGCATTATGTAAAATAAATTAAAGTTATCCTAACGATCAATAGATCCCTTAATAAGACAGACATAAACTGTTAATTAAAAACTGTAGTAAGCGATAGATAGTTGGCAGTATCACAGATCAAGATTATTTCCTCGCATTAATCAAACAGCTTGTGCAGTGGACGTTGTCCGACTCCGCTGCCTTCACCTCACCTACACCGTGCATCCCGTATCGTTCCACTAACTGCGGCCGTGTGCACCGACAGTTAGCAGTTCGTGGTTTGTTTGAAGCGTCTATCGACTGGGGCCGTGTTTACAGCTGGAATGTTTGACCCATTTCTGTATAATCCCAGCGGATCATCAAAAGCCTCCGCTCTTAATTGTGTGTGATGAGATGTCCGGTTTGTGCCGTTTGTTGATGGTTCCTAATAATCATAATGCTTTCGATTTACTACAAAATATTATTCGTTCAAACTAACGAAACGAACCATAAAGAACTGAAACAACTATGGGAGTACCTATCAATACTAAATTTGTAAATTGAAAAAAACTTCAACCTTAACTCACGTCGACACAGTCTAAGATGAATCAAAACCAAAACATATTAACTACCTTCAATTACCAACATCATATAAATATCAATAAATAATTTATTATTATTATCTTTTAATTTTGGTACAAATCAGCTGACGCTAGCGCCGGGCCGGGCCGTGCCTAACCGTGCCGGACCGGACCGGGCCGCGCCGCACGTTACACGTTACACACGTTTTCTGGACCTTAACTGTTAACTAATAACAGATTTTTTACATAAAATAATTAACATTAGAATATCACAGTTGCCAATTAAGTACTTATCATAAACATTTGATCCATTACTTGAACTTTTGGAAATATGAGATATAAAGCCGAGGTTATTAAGCAATTGGAAAACTGCAAAGAAGTAATCAAAACTATAAAGTTTAAGGCCTTTTCACAGAGTTTCCATAGTTATCCATTTCTAGGATCAAATGTTTACGATTGAAATAGTGTTTCGAACCGCGCACGGTAGTAAGCTCAAATATGTTATCGATAAAATCGGAGAAGTTATTTGTCACTGATCAACCCTTGTTAATAGACTTGTTAGATGAGCGTAGAGCGGGCTCAAACACAGTATCTAACTTACGGGACGTCGGTGAAGGGCCGCGGCCGAAGACGAGCCGGGCCACTGAACGCCGCCGATATATTTCCAAATGTAGCGTCAGCAGAAGTTATTATTATTATTATTATTATCACAGAAAATATAATTAAATATTTAAGTATGAAAATAATAAAGTAAGTAATCGATTGCAGCGCTATTATTTAAGAAAGAAGAAAGAAAGAAAAATGCTACAAGTCCTAGTCATTACTATATTGATCTGTACCATAATATTCTTTACCTACAAGATATGCTTTAAAATGTCGCTTGAAAGTTTCAATAGATATATCAAGTATCAACTTAGTAGTAAACACGGTCACCGAGCCCCATGAAATAATGCTAAACCTTTGTAGGCTGTACGATTGCGTGATTAATTGATGTTTAATTCTTATTTTACGGTTGTGTGTAACACTTTTTTGCTTGTGCTTATTTAATGATGTTCGTATAAATACTAAATTACTATAATATAATATAATGAATGTATTGATTATTTATAGGCTACGATGAAAACACCTATTTCTTATTTTTTTCTTACAAATACTTACGGGATTTTTATCGATATATAATCGCTGTAATTGTTATTTTCTGCAATACAAATATTGAACCGACGTTAGCTGTTTTCATATCCCACATTAAAATACCATAACACATGATAATAGGCAAAATAACCAAGGTCAGGTGTTATCGTTATTATAGAATAAATTTTACATTTACATACATTTTACATGTTTGATCAAATTAATGATTCCACGCTATTAAATTATGAAAATTGAGATACAAGCTGTTACACGCAAGTTCCTATTGAGCTAATACTTACTAAGTAACTAGCACCGCACGAGGTACGTACGGCGAACACATGCAACTAAAACTGGAATATAATGTGGTTATTGTACTAAAGTATACAACGAAGGAGGATTCTTGGAATCGAACGTAACACTTGAACATTTTCCCGGCAAACCTGCCCGAGCGTCACGTTCCTAGACATTCGAACTGAGTATAATTTACAGAAGCTTACACCGAATGACTCTTCGCTGTTTATATGTGTATAGAAGAGGTGGAGGTAAATTTAATACGTATAAGCTTCTTTGAATACCTGCTCCTCCTCAGCTCGCAGTATTGGGAAAAATAATTGGCTACAAGTAGAATGTATTGTACACACGGTGCACCTTAACAACCGTGTCGGTAGATGAATGAATTCATTTTTTATTTTGCATCATTGCTTTGTCACAACACATTGTTGAAATAAATAATTGAAAATCTATATTTATATGTGTATACTGGTGTTCACCTGGTGGTCGAAAACTGAGATTCTGTTTCAAAGTAAATCAGTTACCAACAGAGATGGAAAAGGGGTTAAACACTTCTACCCCAAGTAACAAGTTTAAAATGATATGCAATAAAGAAGTTTGATTCGTATGTTTTTTGATTTTTTTATGAAAAACCAGTAGCAAAGAATTAATATGGCAATCACTGCAAAAATTATCGTGTTATCCTCACCACATACGATCAGGTATTATATTTATTTATTCTTTATTATAACTACGAAATATGGTATAAAAACGGATTTTATATCAAAAGCATTTCTACCAATCAACCACTGGGAAAAACAGATATAAATATTAACACAGTATATAAAATAATACGACAAACACCAAATAGAAAGACATTATTGTTTAATATTGATGCCTTACATTCATGGAAAACATTTATATAGAAACGTTTATATTTATTACAAATGAATTTCAACATTCCCCTTCTAGTATTGAAGTGAAATATTTATTTCTTTACAAACCAGTTAAAATAGCGTGTTTAAAGTGAAAGTTAGCGCTTGTATCGGCGGTGCCAATATTTCTCCGAGGATTCGTGCCACTGACGACAACTTTAAATCGTTCTTCCTGACTGAATGGATGTTTGTGAAACATCTTTATTCGAATGCAATTGGCAAACTATTGTACGGTGAAAAGTAGAATTAGTCGGTAGCTGCCTTTAGAATTGAATACATTGATGGTTCAACGGGCGATACTTTCAAAGTAGTGGCGGCGGCCGAGAACTTTCACAATATTCCGTGTACGTAATTCACGGAGAAATTTTACATTTAAATCCTTAAATTTAATTACAAATTAAGTTTTACTTACCTAGTACGAGTAGATAGGAATATCTTAAATGTTTGGAACTATTACGTGTACTCGTTAGAGCCAGCTATTATTTTATGACAGGATAAAGTTTATCTTGAGAGATTAATTTTTGAGAGAATCTACTGGACATAATTGTATATTAGACTATATTGACATAATTACACCGTTGTGAACTGAAAAGCATGTCATTTACAAAAGTGACTTTAAAAGTATGTTTATTAATATATAAATAAAAAATATATTAATCTATATACACAATAAAATTTTAACTGCTCACTTTCTGTACAAGAACGATAACTGAAAAAAAATATTATTAGGGGCCTCGATTAACGTAACAGAATACAAAACAATAGTTGTTAGAATTTTTGTCTGTTAGTCTGTGCATTTATTCGCGTTAGTCTCAGAAACGGCTTAACCGATTACGTTCTGGAAAAATAATATATAGGATTAAAAAAAAAACTTAATTATTGTCATGTGTGTCACCGCTAGATCTATTGTTTTATAGCTATAATGTTAATCAATAAATAGGAATTAGAAATATTGTATCAAAACATACGAACAGTTGTTTCATAAGTTACACATACTGTGTCAAAGAAATCAATTTGACTCAACTCAATTTCCCAGTGCACTTCATAATAATAATTTATCATATTAATACAGTAACGGCTTGTACGAATGTCGGAAATCGCCAGTTTGGCAAACACTGCCGTTGAAATTATAAATAGCTAACCGGATCAAGCCCCCTCCGTCAGTGTTGCCCATGCAAATTGAGCGGTTTAGTGTTTAATTTGGTCTCCACAGCCTCCCGAGCGACCCGCATATAGGTCAGCGTGCGATCGGAACACATCGGACTCAAATTTTTCTATGGAACTATCGAAACGTTTACACTCGCCGCCTTGTTTATAAATATTTCGTTACTCATTCTATTTCATTTTAGTTTTTTTTTGCATAATGAGTCCCACTGCTGGACTAGACTCTCACAGACCGCCAGGCTGGCCGTGTGCGGGTTGCCAGACCTCACACACCTATGAAAACATTATGCAGAACTCTCAGGTGTGCAGGTTTCCCCGCGATGTTTTGTTTCACCGAAGCAAGTGATAATTAATACGCAGATAATTTAAAAAATAGAAATGCGTGCAGGATTCTAACTCACGTCTCCCGTGCGGGATACCTGCGTTCAAACCACTATGCTACCACTGCTTTTTGGTAATATATTTTATCTTACTTATAACATTGTCACGGAGTTTTCACTGGTCATTATTTTACTGTGTATTGCTAGATAATGAAACTATTTCTCTATTACGGTTTCCGGTCGTATGTACTTTTTAATGTCTAAAATATAACCCATCATACTTCAAAAGTTATCATCAAAAAGGTATCAATTGTTCATCAAGATCGAAGAAGCTCGATTGGTATCTGATGAATAACAAAGAACCAAGCTTTGTTTGTAACGTAATAAAATTTGTTTCTAGACATGCACATCAGCCCTTTGGGGACTACTTCCTCGACGGTAAACATGCGCCCTGCCCATTGATAGTTCAGTCGGCAAGTTCTGCGAGCTATATCTGTAATATTTAACCCTCTACGTATATCATCGTTGCGAATCTTATCTCAAGGCAATATACCTAACAAAATTTGGCTCATAGATTGCTCAGTGACATTCGGACGAGGCCAACGTTAAAAGAGCATGTCTTGGATCCACGAGTCATCACTGGCAAATATTGTTCAAACACTTCTAAAACGCGGTCGACTGTTCGAGTGACCTCTTTCTCGAAGTGGTACTTACTCCCATAATGACACACTATGATTCGATGTACTTCCACGGTACCCCAACCAAAGATTCTATTGGAGGGAAATAGTGAATTTGGAAAAATATTTTTTGTAGTAAATATGCGAGACCTGAACCATTGCGACGTGGCGGATCTAAGGTGACTAGTTTTAATTAAAGCTTCGTTTGCCGATGGTTTTATTTTCAACTGATTCGATCGATGCACCGCCGCCGTGAAAGTTTTAACGTAGTTCTAAATTTGATTTCAGCTAGTGTTGTCGACTTCACGAACTCCACCGCTTTTTGATTCTTGTTTCTCATTGACTGAACCGATATTTCGCTTAGCTTGTATATTTTATAGTTTTTTAACAAACACTATCATCGGAATTGCTTCATATTCAGAATACACTTTTCAGTTTGGTTCAGTTTTCATACAGTAGTAAATTTCTTATAGACACGGTGGTCGTGTAACAATAAATTGACTTCCTGTGTTTGAAGGTGGCGTGCTAATTCCCCTATTTTTGTTAACTTGTGACTGTCTCACTTTTAAGTACCAAATAATGACAGACGACGCTAACGACACCTTCTTACACTGAACTTGACACTGTTTTCAGCTGAAACAAACTACCTACTGGAATCATGCACGCTGTGTGTCCAATTTTCTTTATTACAAATCTTAGGATATCTAATGATCACTATTGCTTCCCTTACAAAACAGAATGAAAATTATTTAAATAAGTTTATATTACATGTTCTACTTATGGACGGTTTCTTCGGATAGTTATTTTTGACTGGACCTTTTAACTATTGAAAATTCTCGGTTTGGTTTGTCTCAAGTACACCTTCCGCAGCTACAATAAATTTTGTAAACATTGTTATATTGTTATACGGTTATAAAATACCTTTTGTATTATATTTTCTCATGTGTTATCTGATATAAAATATATTAATGCCACTTACCTCGCTGCTGTATTGTAGTGTCCGTGTCCAGATCTCGATGTCGTCCTATTGATATTTTGATCTGAAAATTTATTTAAGTAATTCTTCTTGCGTCGAATTCACCATCCAATTACCAAGTGGTGAGCCTCGTGTAGTCTGTGCTTTGGCAATCGATGCTAATGTTAAGGGCGACGGCGCAACGTTTCCTCAGACTATGTATTCGTCTTAGTTTTTGTCTGCAACTGAATCGTGTTACTCGCCGTTATTATTAACTGTCTGATTGCGTGCACGCCAAATAGATAGGCGGTTGATATAGTAAAATATACCGGTATTATATAGGGTGTTTAAATCGTTAATTTTTGTTGTATATCAGTGTTAGCTGGGTGCTTTAAACAATTCAGAGTGTAACGCATATGACAATATCATATTTATATTAATGTTCGTTTCTAACACCTATTAGAAGGCTCAATTTAAAATCGGTTTAATTTTTCAAAAAGCTTGTTATAGGTACCAGGGATGATATGGACCTCCAAAACCGTAAACGAATCTGATAAAGTTCCGAAAAATTTCGGATTGGGGCGGAGTCTAGACGAAACACATTATGACAGGTTTTCGCTATTTGGGCCGATGCACTCGCCGCGTTGCTTTTGTATTGAGAGGTTTTTATTATTTGATTTTTAAGGTTTTCTTCCATGATTAAAATACCAAATAAAATTTGGAAAGATGGTCACTCTTACCTTGTAAACCTAAACATAATATTTTTTACAAGTCCTAAATCATATAATATCCGTAACCGAAATTATCTGAAACAATCGGATAATCCGAAATAATTTCATATCCGTAACCGTAACCGAAAGCGGTAAGATATTATTCATATATCCGTATCCATATCCAGATCCGAAATTTCATATCCATAACATCCCTAACAGGTGCTTTCGATTCTTAGTTCTTGTATTCTGATATTTTACTTCACGCCGCGTGGCCGAGTTTAGGGGCATTTTTGCTTCGCAAGGAACATAAATCTACGAGAACAAAGAGACCGCCACTCGAAATATATCATCTGAGGAGATATAGCGGAAGTGGGACGCTCCGGATAACGTTGGTATAAACCTCATGGCGCAGATAACATTTTATCTCGAAAATTATAGACAAATGTAATTTATTTATCTTTATGGGCGACTTATCAGAATAAAAACTTTATGTAAAATTGTCAGTGGCATATAATTCACTTCTTTCGTTTTCCTTTCTTTCACTTATACGAGTATATTCGAAACTTTGGATGAAGGATTTGACAAATAAATTGAGAAAATAATTAAAAAAAAAACGCTGTAAAGTCAAAAATAATAATTTAAATATTATTGATTTAAGAATAACATAATTGGTAAATACACAAAAACGCTGTAAGTATCCATATGTATGTTTTTGGCCGTATTGGGAATACTCCTCCCAATCCCACGCTGGCAGAACAGGGTGTCGTAAGAGGCGACATAAGCCAACTTGTTTGGTGGTAGGGCTTTGCGTAAAAATTATATTATCAATATTATTATTAAGTCGTTAATATTATTATTGGTATTATCA
>DWPT01007716.1:0-10631 GCA_018251895.1 Agathymus mariae mariae | reverse complement strand
AGTACGCATGATAATTATAACACGAGATATTAAACCTTTTTTTTGCGTTCCTCTAATTTTGTCCACGAGTTTATATATTTTTTTATTATTCTATATTTTGTATATGTTTCTCCTTAACTTTATAGAAGACCTTGTGTGTGTGAAGAAGATCATCTTTGAGCTTTTATAGAATATGAAGATGATGTTCAGAAGTATTGTGAAGAAATGTAATTGAGTTGGAGTTTTTATTCTGTTGTTGTTCTGTATGACGTGGATAATCAGAAATATAACCAAATGGCTTATGGAAGCGCACATGAAATTATACCAGCAGCATTTCCTCATTCAAATTCTGATTGTTCTTAGCATAATTGATATTGTTCAATTGAGACACTCAGTGCTATTAACAATTTAATTTTGAATTGTATTTTGTTTTCGGCAGATATGAACATCAGAAGCTACACGAGAAGCATAAAGGGCATGAGTCAATGCACACGACGATGGTGCTGATCCTCATAATGACTCTCATAGTGGCGCAGGTCATAGTGGTCGCCTGGAAGAAACGCCATTTCAGGTCTTATGCAGTGAGTTATGTTTTCTTTCTCCAACAACATGAGTGTTATATCAGTGGCCGGCACACAAGCAGACTGGCCACCTGATGGTAATTGATACTGAGCTGAGGTACAATAGATTAATAATATATATATTTGATGGAATAAAAATACTTAATATGTTTTGCTATGAGCACCTCTCATTTAATTTTGTAGTAAAGTGCACTCGGTAACAATCAGTTATACATAATTCCTAATCGTTTTCAGTTATTCACAATGATAGCGATGTGGTCGATCCCGGTGTTGATAAGCGTCAAGAACGAGTGGTGGCGGTTCATCTTCGTGTGGACCATGTTTACACTCACCACTGCGGTAGTTATAAGAAAATCCACCACCAAACCCATGTCTGTCACCACTCCTAGGTAAGTTTATTTACGTGCATGTAGACGTACGCGTACATGCACACGCACTCTTGCATATGCACACATTACAAAGTTTTTATTTATGTATTCGGCAAAAAAAAACTTGCAAATAATCATGTAATCTGGATATTGTTCCAAATATTGGGTATTGTACATAGGTTCGGCTTATTTCTAAAAGAAATTACTTGAGGCAGAGTCAGAAATTGTGAAATCAGTTGAAATACATGGCAAATAATACATAATAATAATAATAATATATGCGCGTCTTATTAATATGCCGCTGATGATATATCGTTTGAGTTAAATGCGGAACATAGTATTTGTATGTCTTGTTATACTAACGGGCACGGGCCACCATATTATATAAAGCTTATGTGACTTCACAGCTTAGAAAATATAAGATTTTCTTTGGGTAATTGTCATGATTTTGTCATCATAATATATATGCTACATATATCACCGACAAAAATAGAAAAGCTGTGTATATTTGCAGGCTGGTGTACAAATGGTTCTTGCTGATATACAAGCTGAGCTGCGCGCTGGGCGTGCTCGGCTACATTCTGATGTTGGTGACGTTGATCGGATTGAACGCGTTGTTCGGTCACCGGCCGCAGACGTGGATGGACCTGGCGCTCGTGCTCCTCTTCTACGGGTTGTACTTCGGCGTGCTGGGGAGGGACGTGGCGGAGTACTGCGCGGACAAAATGGCCGCTTCCATTGGGGTAAATAGCCATCAAAATGTAATAAAAAAGAGCACATATTGTCATATTCCCGCACTGGGTTTCCTCGTGTCGCGGTTGATATGTACAGCGAATAGAACAATTATTTATCTATCATGGAAATGGTTTTCTACCCGAGACCAATATTCGGCTGGTATAGATCAGCAGATTATGGCAGATGGAGAGTTTTATATTTTTACTATTAACTACCTTATAAGTCGTTCGTCCGTCTGTTGAAACGTTTCACCGTCATAGGAACATACGGATTTATTAATTTGAAATGAATATAACATAATACCATTTATCGTTCATTGAAAATGTATAAGAATTAAGCTTATACGTGAAAATAATTAACAGATATGGCCATTTATTTTCACAGGTTAAGACAGACAACGCTATCAGGACTCTTTCTATTCAGTTATGACCGATTGCACAGTTCAACTACTTTAAAGAAAGTTTCCTCCTATAAAAAAATAGTATGATTATTAATTGTTCAGTGTCACTGAATCCTGTATCCTTGTAACGAGTCAGACCGTGTCCGCTATGCAATGCAATATACAGTTGTGATTCACTTCCATACGTGCAGTACTACACCAAGGAGGGCATGCCGACGCGGCAGTTGGAGAGCGGCGTGTGCGCCGTGTGCGGCAACCAGCTGCTGGTGGACGTGAACGTCGAGGGAGTCCTGGGTAATAATGGTCTAATAGTCTGCCTATTGAACCTCGCCCGTACATGCGGTTGGAATCGAATCTCTTGTCAGTGTTTTTTTTTAGCAAAATGACACTGGCCGCTAACTGATTAAAATGTCTTCTAGTAGTGGTGCCTGTGAAATAAAATATGTCCTTTATTTTCCTCGTCGGTGCCTTACGTAGTTTATACTAATGAAGCGTTATGTGTCGCCCACGAGAAAGTGCGAATACCCACTCGTGAGTATTAAGACTGCTACGGCCTAGTTAGTAGAATTTCGATTATCAAAAGCCTACGCAGTTACGTCCGTTGTGAGTTATAAATGATATTATCAGATGATAATAAATTAATAGACACTGTGTTTGTGATCAGCAATGCGATTTGACGAACAATTTATCTTCAATACAGAGAACACGTACAAGCTGACGTGTGGCCACGTGTTCCACGAGTTCTGCATACGCGGCTGGTGCATCGTGGGCAAGAAGCAGACCTGCCCCTACTGCAAGGAGAAGGTGGACCTCAAGCGGATGTTCACCAACCCGTATCCTTTGAGCTGACCGTTTACAGTACAGTGCTCCTTTTGAGATACCATATATATTGCAACTTGCGCACACAGCGCTACAACTCCGCCCTCCCCCCTCGTGCGTCACTGCATGTTGCACACACCCCAGGCTAATATAGACACAAATGAATGGCGATAGTTTGAGTCAGCTGCAACCGACTGTTAGCAGGCTGCAATGATGATTTGAGCAATGTTTAACGATTATGTGTTTTGTGGTCTCGGTTTAAAGGGAAGCCCCTTTACTCTGCCGAACTACACACTAGTCAGTGGAGGCGGTCCCACCGGCTGGATGTCGTTGGGTCTGCACTCAGTTTCGCCCTGCTGCGGCACTGTACACGGAAATAGGGGTTTTTACCTGGCTGGCAACTACTACAGAGCCATAAGTCAATCTTGGAGTGTTTTTAATATTGCCAAGCGAGTCCACCGCTTCCCTCTGGACCAGGGCAGCGGTGGTGACGAACCTGGTACCAAAATTTTGGTACCAAATGCCGATAACGACTTATTACGTGGTCGGTCTGCTCGCTTGTTGACATCAGAATTAATCCTTAGCGTGCATTGGTCAGCTGGGACCGGCCGCACCTCATGTACGGCCAGCTCCTCGACTGGATCCGGTGGCTGGTGGCGTGGCAGCCGCTGATCCTGTTCTTCGTGCAGGGCATCAACTGGTTGTTCGGGCTCGAATGATACATCACACGCACCGCGAGCTTCTCGAACGTTCTCTAGTACTCACAATGTTTCTACTAGTATAGTGTGCAGCAGTGGACTGTTGCGACGGACGGCTCGTCACGGAATAGTGAAACTTTGAACGATTCCACGATTCACTAACAATTATGTTTCTATCGGTGTAATTTATTTTGGTTGCATCACAAGCAACGTTTGCGGGTCATGGAGTGATACTTTTATGTAGTGAATGGTTCAATTGTCATAAGGAATGAATCAGTTCTAGAGCCAAAAGGGTCACTTCCGAATGTCCCTTTTCACTGGCGTTTCCATAGAGTACGCATTTGTGCCACGCGAAGTAGTGTCACACGGACAACTCCAAGGCCAACTCGCCGTTATATACACTTGCTACTGACTGTGCAATTTGAAATCATTTGGAAATTAGCACATTGTTTTTTATTATCATAACAATACATCGAATAGGTGTTGGCATTTCGGCATATAACTCGTGTTCCGGCTGGGGGCTTGAGAGCCGGTACCTTCTTCTTTCTTTCTTGGTCGAAAACAACATATTATTATGAAAAAAAACGGGTTTAAAAATTCGCTATTTGTTTATGCATTTTCGTAAATTTTTAATAGAAAATTTACCTGATCGGAATCCATTTTGTGTCGCAGAGATGTCGTATTCTAGAACAATGAATCACAGTTAGAACTGAATTAGTCACTTGCAAAATAGAATGATTGACTTGTAATATGTATATTCTATTTATTTTACTTTTTTAAAAAACACAAGTCATAAGGAGCCAATCGTTTATTTTCACCATAAATACTAACTGTTGGTTTCAAACAGAATAAATAATGTTCTAAGAGTAAGTGTTGTTTGACGAATTTTATACTGAACATTTGCGCTAAAATAATACAACTGTTGAGTTGACAAAAGGTCAAATCAACTAAATAATATATACCTATCATGAAATTAATGTTGAGGTGTATTTTTTAAGTGTACTAATGTAGCTTTGTCTCTATAGAGAAGCATCTATGTGGAAATCATCAAAGTACGTATAATAATTAATTTAGTGAAATAAATACAGGCGAGCAATGATCAGGGTTAAGTGAGACCGACGAGTAGCCGTTGCGACATGTACCGTGCGAGAGAGACGAGGCGTTGTGACGTCCTCGATGAACCTCACTCTGACATTTGTCTCAAGTCTGAAGTTAGTAATACAAATAATATTTTATTATAGAAAGCAACAGATTGTCGTACCCGAGCCGTCCGAGTGGTACAACGGTGCAGGGCGACGGTGAGTCTCGTGTGGTCTCACTTTAAGTGTAACATAAACCTCCCGAATGTAATATGTTATAGTTGATTCAGTTAGATACGGCGGTTGTTTATATACAAATCATCACGACCAATGTTGTATTGCTAAGTGCAGTAGCTGGACGTGTAACGGTTCCTTGTTCGCCGGCCGTGCGGTTGTTTTAATGTATGTGTATGTCGACACATGCGTCTTGGGTGTGTGTGTGGAAATGTGTTAATTTATGTTACATGTTAAACTAATGTTATTTTCTTATATATGTATTTATGTTGGCTTTTTAAAGGAGATATGAGGGTAAGGTGGTGCACCAGTCACCTCTTAAATATGGACGCCTTGGATGCACACTAAGGCCTATTTAAGGGTCGCGATTTTTTTACTAACTACTACAAGGAGGCGAAGAATGACATTCAGCGCTCTTAGTTCCAGTTGTATGCGAGCCTGTTCTTCGGAGCCCCCTCGAGACGAGCCCTTTACAATATCGGACCGCAGTCTATACGTTGAGCAAATGAGAAAGGTTTACGTTCAAAATTTCGAGGGTTCTGGGTTTATTCCTTTAACGCTATTATGCTAGCGGTAAACTAAATCGAAATATCAGTATTAATTATAAAACTTCTGAATGCCTGTCGCAGTTAAATTTATACCATCCGCTAGGGATGTTAAGGATATAAAATTTCGGATATGGATACGGGTACATATTTATGAATAATACTTTCCTGGTTACGGTTACGGTTATCAAATTATTTTGGGTTATCCGATAGTTTCGGTTTCAGATATTAGATTATTTGAGAATCGGATAAAAATATATAATGTGTTAGTATTGTGAGGTAATATTTTAACTTTATATCTATCTAGGTATTACCCGGTGGCGGCTAGTATATTGACTCGGCCGGCGAAAACCTGTCATAACGTGTTTCATTTAGACTCTGCCTCTATCCGAAATTATTCCAAACATCTTTTCGAATTCGGTTACAGTTTCGGATGTGTTTTTACGTCGGATACTCAATAGTTTCAGTTATGGCTACATATTTCCATAACATCCCTGGTATCCGCTATGATACAAGTTTAAAATCATACAATTTGTCTTTTTTAGAAACCAACCATGTCATTCATAGTTTCGGTTAGCGGTGATTAGCTAGTGTGTTGAAGTTGGGTCAATAAGCGATTACTTCGAAAAGTTCGAAGTTGTTGGGTCTTCCGCGCAGGACCCACGTACACCACTGGCTGATCCACTGCTCTCGTATATAATATGTATCTAATAAATGTAAAATATAGTTCACATCACTCACTCTAGGGGATACTTTAATGAGTTCGTTGTAATCCTGTCCAAATAATACTGCATTGTACCTATCGTCTTATGAATGTAATGAGATACGTGAAATGTTTCATATTACCGCACGAGTCAAACGTCATATCCTGATTATGATATTAATGAAGATTACTTGTGTAAGTAATAATGTAGATGTATACTTTTTGATAATTGAGTGTTGATATAATGTTGTATGTAATGTAATGCTACATTAATAAGTAAAGGATGTTAGAATTTTTACAAAATCTAAAATAAATACATGTACTAAATATATATATATATGTACAGTTTACAGTTTTGATGGTGAAATTAATGAAGTTTTAATTTAACATTTTCATTGACAACATTACTCGCAGTAGCTTTCGCCGTGGTCCGACATTCGTAAGCCGCTGTAATCTTTCAAGATGATTGTAAGTTGTTGGTTGCAAGAGCAATATTCAGCGCTTAATCTTGGTCGGCGATACGACTGACACTTTGGTATGCGCATGCGCAAGAGCGACGGCCATTTATTCGTTCACTATTAACATAATAATCTAGTCATGTAAGTTTTTACGGGCATGCAGTTTAACCGGTTTTTATGGCAGCTGTCAGTCTTGACACTTTTGACATTTCTCATATACAACCACGTTCCTGTTTATTCTGCAAGAAAAGTGTGTATTTGTAAGGATAGATGAAATATTTGTTGCTCCCCCTAACTTCAATCTCGAGCAAAGCTAGTGAGTTGCTTAAACACTTTGTTTTGTGGAGGAATCAAGCTTCTGTACGAGCCCCCGATCAGGTTCTGAAATTTGGAGACTTGTATAGTGGTAAGTGAGACGAATTCCCAAATTTCTAACAACGTTTGGGACAGAGTGTTAAGGGTAATCGTATTGTAAAATTAACTTACCAACTGAAATGTCTATATTTATTTTGTTATGACATTATTTTGTATTATGTAACAACTCTGTTGGCATGTCTTTATGTCTAGACCAGGGATTCCCAAAGTGGTGATTCCTACGGGTCAACATAAACGACAAGTGATTTTGGGGATGAACGAGGTCTAAAAATCGACGCCTAGTAATGTCACGTGTTTTTTTTGGATTTTTTGGAAGTTAGCGGATGGTGGTAGATTTTTGAAGTGATTTGGCTATGGGGCTCTGAGGTGTCTCGTCATTTTGGAGAAGGGGTATCTTGTCTAAAATAGTTTGCGAATCTCTGATCTAGACGGTGTCGACTTTTGTTACGAAATCTTAAACAATGGACCACTGTAAGTTTTTATATTGTGATACGACCTAGTTATAGGGTTGCTAATTCCAATAAACTAAATTCCGAGAAGGGTTGATTTGGTGACGAGAGTTTCTAAGGTCTCGGGAAATGATTTTTTCATAAATTAGAACGGTCTGTGTGACCTGTTTGCATAGAGTGAAAATGTATTATGGAGGGTAGTTTCAAATTTATGCTAAGACGTAGCTTTGAAGATCTGTGAAATAATATTATTTCTCATAACTCTCAAAATAACTACAAAACAATAACTTAAAAATAAATTTTAGAGGCTATTTAATAAAACATATGGACGTTTAGTTCAAACAAATATCAACTTTTCAATTTATACCAATGCAATGCAATAAAACTGTTTGTTATTAATAGTAACTATTCTTCGGTCAAGAAAACTACGAATTCGTAATAGGATTTTACGTACTACATATTTAGAAATATGTTTAAATTATTTTTTCCAATTATTTATAATGGCAATGTATATAATGGCAATAGTACCTATGGCGTATATGAAGTCAGTGTTGTTCTGTAAAAATTTAATGGCGCTGCAAGTGTTTTTTTTTTAATACTTGTTATTTTGTTACATGATAAGTTGCAAGGTAAAACCCCTTAAAATCTATAGAAAAATATATATTTTTTTGTCTTATGTTTGTTATTTTTATTTCCAATCTTCCACGGTCAGTAGACGTCCCGTATGGCCAATACTTTTTTAATAGATAAATGATTGTTCCCAGCATTTGGTTGCCAATGAATATGAACTAGTTCCGAGTCAATTCCACCCGCGACACTAGTAAACCTAGTAGTAGTTTGTGTGTGGGAATTTAAAATATCGAGACAGAGATTCTAAGTAGGCCCTACATAATTTTAGGTGACACAATTAATGTGGAGGGAATTTTGGGCCTTATACAATTGTTATGGAATTATTAACAGATTTTCTAGAAATAAACATTAATTTAATATTTTTAAATAATGTTTATTTTAATAATAGTAAGCAAATTGTTATCACAATTTATGTAAAATCCAAAAAAGGGTTTTATCTAGGGAAAAAGATGTGCACAGTTAAGAGAAATAATCTGGTAATAGGGTAATATTAAGAAGTAAAAGTACTTCTATTTTCAAATGTTTGTCACAATCGTTTCAAAATGAAAAACTTCTGGCTCCTTAAAAAATAATGTAGTCCATCACAAAATATATTAGATAAAGTTATTGTGTTTAAATTTGTACCGTAAAATTATTACTCGTTCAAAATGCTGACCTGCCCGTTTCGACACTGTAACCGATTCCGACATTTAAATGGAGTCGTCGCGACCAACTGCAGTCGTGGACACGTCGTGCCGGTAATCGGTGAGCGCTCTTTCAACACTGCTACCTAAAATGTTTACATTAACGATGTAGTGAATTTGATGTTTCTTCAATTCCATATTTTTGGATATAAGGTGATTAGGGATAACAGGTTTCTTCCTGAATATGATCCACGTAATTTTGTACTCATTACATAATATACCTATTCAAATACGTTTAATCTAGACTAAGCAGCTTTTAATAGTAGGCGATTATTAAGCAGTTACAATCAATCGATTATGTTCAGTAATTCAATAACCTTTTTTTGTTTGGAGGACACACGAGAACATATGCAAAAGACAAAAGCTGTTGTCCGGATAAGCCTCAGGCTGAAGGCAAAAAGATAGAGCCGTGGCCGAAGGCCGAAGCTCCCCCGCCGGCCTGGCGCTGCGAATGTCCCAATGAGCCGCAACCGCCGAACTACGATCCTTACAGGATCAAGGTTCCCGATGTTGTGGTTCCACCCATACCTACGAGCAATGCCAAGGTACGTCTGTCCTACCTACATCCGGAACTACTGCCTGGTCATCTTGGGGATAGAAAGTTACCTATTTTAACCATAGTATGATACCTATTTTGACAGCCTTTTCAAAGTGAAAGATCTCCAAAGTGACCATTATAGCAGTTCACATTATACGAGGTATTTCAATAGTGCGTTAGACGAAATCGGAGCCCGTATGCCGTGGAAATTAGTATCTAATGAAATCCAGCTTGTACTTTGTTCATCAGTGGACGGGAGTGGTGTTCACGGTGGACCGGGAGGACAAGGAGGCCAGCCCGGCGGTTGCCCAGCAGGCCGGCGTGAATCAGCCCGCCGCCGACTCGGCCGCCGCAGACCTCGAGAATGAGGCTGAGGAGGAGGAAGAGGAGCAGCCCAGGAGTAGTGAGGGCTTCTTCGCGGGTCTCAAAAGCTATTTCGGTTTCGGCAAGGGCAAAAAGGAAGGCGACGTATCGATGATCGCCATACCGGTATCTAATTGATGGAAGACTTTGCAGAGCTCGTATGGTAACAAGTTAACTCACGTTTCGGATAATGGTGTATCTGAAGTACACACACAAGAGTTTTGGAAATAATCGAAGCTGTCATACGTGGAAAATAGAGATTTCGTCCAACGCACTAAATTGTATACATATTAAACGGCCTATACGCGTATTGTTCTTTGACAGGAGGTACCGAGCGAGGATGTTAGGGAGCCGTTTAAGAGCCCAGAGATCAACCTCGCTATGAATACTAATTTGCAAGATTTGTTTTACGACTCCCCTATCCTGCATCCCGATTACTGGAAGGACAAGACTAAGAAACCGACCCCTGCCGTCGCGGAAGCAGGAGTGTTTCCTCGGCTGGGATACCACGGCAGATCTAAATATAAATATGCCTTTCACGAACCGTGGAAGCCTCTGGACAGATTGACGCTGATAGCGCAAGCCGAGAAGGAGGAAGTCGAATTGTCTGGAGTCATCGAGGTCCCGGAGAAGACGGATAAACAAGTGACATAGGAAACATACGGGCTCCGAGTTCGATTTATCAGTGTTAACATTATAAGATATGTTAGGTCTTTGAATAAATTGACGATGACGATATTTTTGGGTTTTAATATTGTCGATAAATATCGGGTATGTATAAAGAGTTGTTATTTAGAAAGAATAATCATAAGTGAAATGTACATCTTAACGTGATTAGGAATAGATAATAAATTGCACACACACATATATATACAGCCTTGGCCAAAAGTATTAGGCACCCCCAATAAAGTTACTGGACATCTGTGATAGGTGAACAACGAGTAATATTCTTTTTTTAAAGGATTACCGGTATAATGACACGCTATTTAAAACA
>DWPT01007715.1:0-10632 GCA_018251895.1 Agathymus mariae mariae | reverse complement strand
AAATACTAAGTAAAGTAGTTAAAGATCGATTTCATTTATGAATATAGAAGTTATTAGTGAAATTGACTTTTATTTCAGTCATGCACTACTGCGTGACAAATCCTCAGTCAGTCATATCGTTGGAAATTACGTTAAAAATTTACTTATATAACCTAAAACTAATGTAGTCATCCGTATGTCAGTTAGTTTCACTCCATTAACGGCCCGCTGCACAGTATTAGCCTCTCCCCGTAACATCTAGTAACTTATCATGATTAATGTTAAATAGAATAAAATAACAAAAGTGTATAGCAATAAAATGCAATTTTTTGGATAAAAATTACTACAATTTGGTGGTGTGCGATCCCAAAGTTGATATATTTGTACACTGTACCTACGTTTCCAAGGACAGCTGGAAAATTTATTGTAAACTTCCCAAAGTATTGGTCCATACTCATAATGTATGGAAACACATAACGTGTTGAAATTAAATATGACAAATTATTGTTCAAGATGAAGTAACATTTACTGAGTTGAGTTTTGACTATGTTTTTTTAATAAACATTGATTTAATTAATACTCTACGCAGATGTTCGAACTGTGTAAAACTTTTTTATATAGGTATAATGTAGGGTGATTATAACTTTTTCCGACTAGTCGACTGGCGGACTAGTTAGTTGCATAAAGGCCGACTAGATGGCAAAGCCCATCATTAATTTACATGGCACTGACAATTTTCGTTGCGCTTCGTTAGCCTTTTTATGTTATAGCGGCCCGCCCAGAATTCGGTTGAGTTGAAAAATTAATTACATAATTCTGATATTCGATTTTGTTAAAAATTTCGATTCGAAATAATATATATTTCAAACGGTAAAAGATTTTTTCCAAATAGGTGCCCTAGGTTACTTCCGCGTATACACAAAGTCACAAAATTCGCTTTATAATATTAGTAAACATATATATTTTATAAAAAGTACACAAAAAATTCAATATTTTTGTTTGCAGCTACACTGTGAGTATCAACGTCATTCAATTTTTAAGTAGATTAGAAACTTTAAATTATCACTGACTAGCAAGCCGTAATACTATTAATATAGATATTTACACTATTAATTATTATTAGATTCTTCAGAAAAATAGAATCATTTCATTTTAGTTCAAGGTTAATATTTTTTTTATGGTTCAATTAAAAAAGGTCATTTTTTGACACAAACCCAAAACCGTGTTTCTAAAGTAGGTTATCTGTTATTGTTGTAGTTCTGAAATTTATTTTTTGTTTGCCTTTCACCAACATGTCTTTTATCCTTTTTGAGTTTAATTTTTGGTTACTAAAGAAAGAGTTCCTCCTAGTCCTGGTATAAATTATATCAATAGCTAATTCTAAAATAAAACTTATCATTAATGATTTATTTTTAATAAAGAACAAGATTTCATTCATAATCCTATTTTTAAATATATAATAAAAGTAGGAGTTAATAAAACGTATGGACCTATCAGCGTTTTGCCGCCTAAGCACCGATCACAAAATATTGCCGATTGGTCGGCACTCCTGACTAACCATCTTATCTCTAAGATAAATCAATATTAATAAGTTAACTTATAGGCGTAATGTAATGTAGAAAAATACTGTTACTATTGCAACAAAACAGCTGTAATGGTCTACAAAGTAAGATAACCCTTTCTGTGTAATAGGAAATCAGTCTAGTAATGCGTGCTAAGTGGAAGTCTAACGTAAGTTAAAGTTACAAATATTTTAAAAATACTACTATTTAAGGAGGCGCTAAATCATTCAACTTTAAAAGCATTCCTCGATAAAATTGAATACACACTTACACACTTAAATATCTATCCAACTAATATCTGGACCCTGTTAAGATGTGAACACATTGTTGTATTTAACTGTTATTTACAAACAAGTTAAGTAATAACTTTATTGCCGAAAACATGTATGTTGAAACTGTATTATAAATGCCAAGATATAAATGAACATCAATTCAATGTTAACGGTCGATAACATTTCTAAGAGTGAGTCCAGCATAAATGTACATATATGAAAATCAAAATATTGGTTTTACACGTACAAGATCTTCTGCAGATAAGCACTTGAGCTTCGATAAAATAATATATTCGTACCTTACGTACCGGAAAGACATTTGATTTGGATAATTTGATATGAAAACTTATTTACTGCAGTTGTACAAGAGAAAGTTCAACATTTGTACAGTACATAAATGCAAAGTACGCGTACGATTCATAGCAGCGTAATGAACCGGCTCAATGTATAGTGTTGTCAAGTCGACAGATCTTATCGTATCGGATCTCGCTTCATTTAGAATCCCATTAAATTATACAGACCGTAGATAAGAGACGCATGTCGCATATAGATGCGGCGGTAACGCGTCCACTTCAAAACGAAACCACATATTTTTAATTAAATGACTTATACACCTCCAAATGACCACATTTAGATATTCGTTAGATATCTTTAATCTAATGAGATACCAATAAATGATATTAAAGATATTTCAACGTTAAAAGCACTGCTGAACACTCTCACGTGAAGCTACAAATGTATAACTAGTGCATAAAACTAAATATCACTGGTGTAACTTAAACTAATACCTATTCTAATACTGTTTAAAAGTTACATGTACTTGGTTACGTGTTTACATTTGTGTTAAATCATTAAATTAATCATACCTTTGCACTCAATCAGGTAAAGGTCGAGTCAGCATATATGATAATGATATCAATATGCACTATATGACACATTTAGCAGAATATTTTACTTTATGTCTATGGTATATTGTATTTGCAATCTGTCTTTTCAATTCAAATTTAAAAATATGAAGAGCTGAGAAAATTCTAATTGAAAACGTAAATCTAGAAATATACTCTACAAAAAATGCATTTGGAATCCTTAGATGAAATAAAAATTCCTTAATCCTTTAAACAATATAAACAAAGATAAGCAGTAATATTCCTCCCTCTGCCCGTTGATGTGAAATGCCTCAAAAATAGTGGAGAAGTCTCCTAGCCCTGGAAATCAAAGAATTGAATAAAAATGTAATCCATTAACCAAATGCGTTAGGTCCCTTGCTGATATAAAAACTGCACCAATTAAATTTTTAACTTGCCTTCAATAGTACCTTCTTTTTACCTTCTTCTCATTTCCTGGCCGACAACGCATCAGTGATACCTTTGGGCTTGCCGATGTCCATGGGCGACGATGACCACTTACCGTCAGGTGGCTCGTCTGCTCGTTTGTCGGCTATTACCATTAAAAAAAAGTAGTCTTAACTTAGTGTCTACCCGTAGCTTCAGACCACTAAGATACTTATTAAATTATGGATTTAGATTAAATTATCAGAATACAAACTAAGAAATTAAACTCGTTTTGATGCCGTAGAACCTTTTTCTACTTGATATTTTTTAATAATTCTTGATTTTGACATTAATATTAAAGAAAAATGGAATTTAATATTGATGAAAAAGAGAAGCATTAAAACCTAGGTGATATGATATTATCCTGACAGAAGAAATCCAGTTGGGATAATTGTTCAATATTACAAAGATTAAAATATACAAGCGTTTTCGATTAGGCGAAGTTACTCCAAAACACAAACGTCTAAGTGTGTTACCTTCACCAATGATTGGATTTTAGAAACACAATATACTATTTGTCGGCACGCCTATGGGCGTTCAGAGTGTGTTAGTGAATAAAAAGCGGTTCTGTAGTTTAATCCGACATAGATCTCACATGACGGTAGTTTTACTAGTGTAATGAAAAAATGTGTACCATCTGTTGCACCCTTCATTACTTACATACACGATGAATGGGGACGAATAAACCAACGTCAACTTTTTAATGTAATTGAAATTTTGAAGCCCCAAATGTTATATTAAAATTCTCACACCAATAGTAAGTTCCAGAACATTGTTGTCAGCGATACCCAACTGTACCATAATAATCAGTATAAATATACGATTAATATAAAGCAAGTGTTTTGTTTGAGGTATATGATATGTTTGTCAAACGTTTAATTTAGTTTATTTTTATAGTTTTCCCCGAAAGGTTAACTCCTAAAACAGGTTGTGATTATTTTCAATACAATTAAGTCTGTGATTGGATCACACATGAACAAGTAAACAAAAAGGTAGACACACTAGTAAGCTTATAAGTTTCAGTTATTCCTAATAACTTAGAAACTGTAAAAGTAAAAAATTTCATGTGTGATGTTTAAGAGCATTTCTATACCTACGTATTCAATACCTATCTAATTGAGATACTAAAGCTTTTCGAAGCAAATCAAACAAACTCCAGACGAATATCAAATTTGCATTAAGCTGAAATAGATTTGTTCCTGTCCACACTTCTTATAGAATAGCGCAAATAAGATCTCGACCCTCCTGTGGATCATATTTAGAAAAGAGAAGGAGGCTATTATGATGTGTCGCGTATAATAGAAAGAGATAGGATAACACACGAGAAGCGGAAGATTTATCACGTGACTAATACCGAGCCAGCACGACGCGACTATCCCTCGGGAGTCTATCAAACGAGTTTCGCTCCCCCATCGCACGATGCAATCTATGCTGAATCGTATTACAATAAATTGTATTAACTCGAAAAATAGTACAGATAGCAAACATCGTCCATCTGCACACAATCGTTCCGAGCGCAGTTGATGCGACATCGGCCTGAGCACCCTCCATTTCCTATTCTCGTCGGTTCTATGGTAAAATTTATAGATTTTATGAGGGATCATCGAAAGTCGCGACGTGCCACATTGTTATATTTCATTTTTGTGGGCGGAAATTACGTCGTCTGGTGCTCTTTTGTATGTAGTTACCGATTTTATGGCCCATTTAATGCTTTGTTCCTAAGTTCGCAATATTATATTGATTTCTATGAACATTACTTCTATATTGCAATACAAAAACACAGCTAGGTGCAATAAATAAGTGATTATTTGTAAATTTAATAGTATTGATGATTATGAAAGGTAAGTTTATACTAACATTAATTCTTCGCTTGTAAGTTTTTAATCACTGCAACAGACATATAGATATAACAAGTACCAGAAAATTACCTAACAATGGATTGTGACTGAGTAACAAACAATATTACAGACAAACTACAAACGAAACACCTAATTGTAATATTCAAAATTGCGAATAACATTACTATATAATACTATATAATAACAAACATTCATTGACCCTTTTCCCCGCGGCAGGGTTTGAGTTTCCTATAAAAATAAAGGAGTTAAGGATTATAGTTCATTACTCAATCAGCGAGCCGAGTGCGAGCTGGCAGAAAGATATATTGATGATAACAATTACCAAAATTGTATTTTCATATCATGCTGTACCTAGTATTTGCATATAAATTCTTTATCTATAATACGCAGCTTGGATTAAAAAAATCAATACTACTTAAAATGCACTCCCCTGCATTGAATATAAAGTAGCCACTTATCTATTGATCGACCACGATAAAGGTTATTGTCGTCAAGTAAAGCGTCCCTCAGCCTAGAGGAGTAAATTGTCCAATTTCGACGCAGGACCAAATGGCGTCAACGCATCGCGATCCTTATCTTAAAATAAATCTAAGCGATAAATTACCACCGGACGAGGGATGAGATGATAACATAATTGTGTCAGAACACGCACAGGCGTCAGTGCTAAGGCAACCAACGATACATAACAGGGTAATTTTTACATTCCCGCATCAAATTCGGTACTGTTTATCATTATAACATCAAAATTATCAAAGAAAAATTAGTGATAGACTAGACTATATGTTTGAAAGTCGATTTTCGCTCGAGGACTTCTGATCGAATCCAAAATGTTCGTCTAATTTTTTAAAGTTATATGTCCAGAGCCCAGCAATGGAATGTAATGGCTTGAAATATGAATGATTAAAATAATTTATACTGTCTCTAAGGCTCTTATTTTATACGGCAACCGATTGCCATATTCTCAAATTTTTGTAAGATATTCTATATTCATAAACAAATGGTGTACAAATAGTATCATACATTTACAAGTCTGATAAAACAATCCATGTAGCACTGACATCTTCATTTTTGCCGATAGTTTTTGGAAACAAGATATACTACCTATTGTAGGGTTATGTATTTATATTGCTTCAATCGATATGGTATAGCAATGTATTAGAAGATAACATATTTAATTACCGAATACCGTTGCTTTAATTAAGCCTATGGCGATTGACAACCGGTTTCTATTCGAAGCATGCACGGTGACATCCAACGCACGCCCCACGGAAATAAATTGAACATCTATCACAAAGCGCTTCTAAATCCGGTTGTTTGCAGACTTCTTACAGAACTAATAAATGTCTACAATAAATTCTCTTTGTATTACTACGCCAATTTCGTTTGTTTACTCCCCTTCGAACTTTCAATTCGCCAATTTTGTTTTGCATACAACTAAAATGGTAGTTTTAAACAGGAAAATAATGGAACGTTTGTATATCACCAAATTATTTCGCTATTTACGATTTAATTGTAATTGAAATTAATTTTAGAATCGTGATTATAGTAAAGCTCGTGCTCTTCTTTCACGGTCCGTGAAGAATCATCAAATCAGGCCGCGTAACGCAGTGTTCAGTAGATTGGGAGGTTGACGACTGTTGCATAATGAGCGGACAACGACATTCTCGGGAATAAGAAATGGTTGGGTGTAACAGAGCCACCTACGTGACAGCGCGCCGCCCGGGTCTTCTAGCGGAACCAATTGATTCGTCACAGTGCCACAAAATGCGCGTCGGCCATGCTCCGGTTAATTAAAACCCGACAGGACGTCACGACACCTCCCCAGCCCTACTCACGCGTCAATCTCGACAAAGTCAAATTCTCAAACGACATATCTCGTTGTAATACAATCGTATTGTTCGACCAGGATTTATGTTACTCGTAGAATTGTATTTGAATTGCCTTAAGAACCGTGGACCGCTTGCCGTTACATGACACAACGTCTCAATATATATCAATTTTCACCGAATTATTCATTTCAGTTTTTAACGAACTTATTTCAGCTGTTTGTGAGTAATTAGTAGTAGATAGTACAAAAATATTACTACTTCTCGAGTAGCACTTTTACAGGTTTTGATATCATCATTAACCTAATAATTATGTCGTGATATTATCTGACTTCAAGTTTCAAGATAGCATATAAATTTCAAATGGGTAAAAAGATTTGTTTGAAATTGTTTAACTCAAAACATGTCTGTATGTATGTATGTATTAGTTTTCTAAATTGCGTAAAAACGTATTTATTAGACGATTTAAAGACGTATTAAACGTTTCATCCAAACTTATAGCCTTGTTTCAGGTTAATATTTATGAAATCCAAATCAATTCTTGATTAATTTTTATTGTTCATTGTTTAAACTACTGGAATTTTAATATTTTAAATATTACACGAATATGTGATTCTGATATTTGATTGTTACAGCATTATCGTCAATTAAAAGTAACATAGACAATTCTAATTGTATTTTGGTGCAAGATGTAAAAGCAGTAACGCACGCACAAGGAATGAGAGATGCTTTATCAACATCGTCACCGTCAGATGGTAAGAGATACACAATTTCCTCACAAGTATGATAATGAAATTGTTCGTCATCGAATTATCAGATATTCTATAGAAAGCATTTAATAACATCATCTAATTACATCTGAATTCATACAAATAAATTCCAGATGCTATTGTAAATATCTCTGGAAGCAAATTATTCATATTTGTTGTTATATTCGTAGAATCTATATCTACGTCATCGCTTGGAGGATGGTCAACAACAGCAGAAGCCGCTCTTGAATCAGCAGTAATACCCCAACAAGCACAACAAGCCGCGCCTCCACCGTGGTCTCCCGCGCTAGAAGTAAGAGAATTCGACGAACTGCATAGCGCTACAATACCTGCATATCAATTTTGGAGCTCTGAATTCCGCAACAAACAACCCGCGTATGTCAGCCTAAACTTCACGGTTCCTTGGGGCGCTAATTTTGCTGTTTATGGTAGGCGCAATGTAGCCCCCAGCGTTACGCAATACGATTTTGTTGAATTTATACGCGGCGGCAGAGTCGACCACAGGCTTAGAAAAAGACGAAATTCTGAGTTACGAGATATTTATGAAAATAACCTTAACGACTTCAATTCTCTACTGAGCACCAAAAGCCCCTTTCAAAGATGGAACCACACGATAAACAAAAGATCTACTGATATGAGAGTTAATGTAAGCATTTTACAATATCTCGACACGGGACGATGGTTCATATCTATATATAATGACGAACTGCAGTCGCACAGCGTCGAGATGATCGTGTCGGAAGCTGAAGGAGTCACTAATTCGTGTCCAGATGATTGCTCAGGACACGGGTCGTGTTATTTAGGAAAATGTGACTGCATGGACGGTTACGAAGGTCACGACTGTTCAAAAAGTAAGTATATCTAGTATTATAAGGAAAGTGCGAATTTAGTGACTTTTTGTTCATAAAGAGAGTAATAATAGGAATCACCTCATCAATTTGAGGAATTTTCTTACCATTCGAAAGGTACAACATTCCGGATGGAATACGGTCAACAACTGTTCAACCCGAATACAGTCGAAATTGGTCATTTGTCTTGTGTAGTTTGGATCTATTTTGTATTAATATAAACTTAGAAGATTAGTGAATTCATGTTTTTTTAGGTGTTTGTCCTGTGCTATGTTCGGGTCATGGCGCTTATGCCGGGGGCGTGTGCCATTGTTCTGAAGGGTGGAAAGGCGCTGAGTGTGATGTTCCAGCACATGATTGTGAACCTGCTGATTGTTCTGGCCGAGGCCAGTGTATCGCCGGACGATGCCATTGCAAGCCAGGTTGGAAAGGAGACAAATGCGACGAAGGTAACAATATAACATTAAATCAAAATATATTTAATTCAACTGCACTTTTTAAATTCAATCAGTCATGTCCCTACAGTTTCATTTAACCTCAGTTTTCACGTCATTCCACAGAGTAAAGTAAGTTAACCCTCGTTTAAAATTGTACAAACATGTCACTTCTTATCTTGAATTTTAATTTATTATTGTTACAGAGGATTGTTTAGATCCTACTTGTGGAAACCATGGGTCGTGTGTTCGTGGACGCTGCGTTTGTCGAGCGGGGTGGCGAGGGGCTGCATGCAGTGAGAGAGATGCGCGTGTCCAACGGTGCCTACCTGCCTGCTCGCAGCGTGGTGTTTATGACTTAGACGCAGGACGATGTGTTTGCGATCCGCTTTACACTGGCGATGATTGTTCTCAAGGTAAAAAATAAATCCAATAAATACATAGTGAAAAGGAACCTCTCTTAATTAAATTTGTACAAATTTTGAACAATCGTTCAGATTTCATAATTTATTTCATACCTTTTTTATGCTTTATATCTCAGATAATCCATTTAAATGTGGTTTGTGACTCGTCTCCCTATTTTTAGCTTTCAATAGACGTTTGAAAACTTATCAATACATCCTAATACTTAAATATTTGTTGTCTACTAAAATTCAAGTATGTAGTTTGCATTATATTGTTAAAGTTAGCTGAGCGATCTTTGTCAATTTTTGCATCCACTCAATCATAATTCACACCAATTAGCTAGTGCTAGTCAGAGAGAAACTTTGTGAATTGCTTAACTTAACTATTTCTTTGTATTAATAGTAAAGCGTTCTTGTATCTCTTTGTAGTGGTATGTTCACTGGACTGTGGTCCACACGGTGTGTGCGCGGAAGGTGTCTGTCGGTGCGACGAGGGCTGGACAGGTTCTTTGTGCGACCAGCGACCGTGCGACACGCGCTGTCACGACCATGGCCAGTGCAAGAATGGCACTTGCGTTTGTACTCAAGGATGGAATGGCAGACATTGCACTCTACGTAAGTTATATTGAAATAAAACAGCAACACTAAATTTAATTTAAAATTCAATGTGCTGGAATAACTTTCTATTACTACGAGTAAGTAAATATTTAGCATGAAAAGTAATAAATATTTAACATATCAATTTTTTCTTACATATTATGTAATCAAAAAAAGTTATTTTTGGTCAAAAAGTTTTAAATTTTCTTTAATAAAAAAACAATCGGTGCTTGTTGTTGTTTACTGATATTATTAACAGTCCGCGAAGCCTGACTGGCTAACTATCACCCTCCTGCTTGAGACAGCCGTTAAGCGATTCGTCGTGTTTTGACTGGGGGCTTGAGAGCCAGTACTTTCTTTCTTACCTTCTTCTCTTTTTCTGACTGTCAACGCATCAATGATACGTTTAGTCTTGCTGATATGCACTTACCTTCAGGTGGCTTTACCACTTACCATCAGGTGGCACGTCTGTTGGTTTACCGGTTATTAACATAAAAAAACTGCTTCACCGATTTCGTTATGGATTTGACTAATATATTGCAGTAAGCCATACATAATACTCAAAGTTCGTTGCATTGCAATCCGTTATTTATATAAATAGATATATTTGTAATTCACAGAGCAAGAAAATCCCAGTCCTAAAACAATGCAGGTGCTATTTCTAAGCGTAAAACGTAGTTTTTCTGAGGCGAAGCAAGCTAGCACTAATAATATTAAATATAATTTTTTCCTCTAGCGGGTTGCCCCAAC
>DWPT01007714.1:0-10632 GCA_018251895.1 Agathymus mariae mariae | reverse complement strand
CATCTGCACCTGTGAGGCTCAATATTTAACTTTAGACATTTATCGCGTTATTATATTTTATGATATTAACAGTACCTTCCAAATGTTAAAAGAAGTTGTCAAATAGATGCCGCATTTCCTTAGATTACTTTTCGCATACACATAAAATTCGTAATCTCTGTTTATAACATTGGTACAGATTAAAGAACTTTTATGTGCCGTGTGAAAATGTCTCAGGACATACATACCTTTGTACTGTGCGTGCAGTACAACTTGTAGTGTGTCTGGAAATGAGTTTCAGCTTCCTAATCGGCAGTTAGAAATGTTGCACTGATCGCCACAGCCTTGTTTGTGATTGCGGCGTGTGAAATGTTCTTTACGCGGCCATCTATAGTTGTTACCGTCGTGTTCATCATCGACGTGGACTTTCACGCACGACCGGCAGGTTTTCTAACACAATGGCGGATTATCAGATTTCGAATCGCAAGTGTTATCGCTGTGTCGTAGAGTTGTACGACTCGAGCGCCTAATTATGTGTTAATAGTTGAGCGCGTCGTTAAAATCGCTGTATGATCCGGTGCGTACTAAGATAAAGGGAATCGCGGTTGAATAATAATAATAATAAACGTTTCCACACTCACACCCCCGCACTAGGATTCCCTGTGCTCGACAGCCAGGGTCACTACCGACTGGGCTATGGGGCCGTCAAACATAATATATATGTATAGGTTCTTGTAGGTGTATGTTCGAATTACAAGTTATATATGCAAAATTATAACATACTAAATAGTTAGAACTAAATACTGTGTATTTAGCAATATTTGACAAATGAACTCTTCAAACATTTGTGAATTACTACAAATGCATTAGTATACTGATGACGAGAATCATTCACAGATCGACTGTTTGTGCTAAATGCAAGTTCAATCATTGCGGGCTTAGTCGAGTATTGGATGCGTGGTCACTAATGGTAAATTCCTTGAATACCTACTGTCATGTTTCGAAATAAACTTTAAGCCATTGGACCTAATGCATTTAAGCTACTCATGACGAATACTATTCGAACAAAGAATTTGTTAAATTTCCATATACCGGAATAACATCAATTTTTACCATGGTTCGTCGTGCGTTATAGTCAAAAATGTAATTTGAAGGAGTTTTTCAGCCCGCCTATAGATTATAAAAACGTTTGCGTGTCCTGTCTGTGCATGCAACCCAGTATGATTGTTCGTTAGTTCCGCTCCGAGGAATTACTCGCAATCTATTAATTTTAACAAGTGGTGATACATTAAAAGTTAGCATGAACGAGCGTCCGAGGAATGGAGGAAATACCAGCTGAGAATCATAATCACCGCTTAAACGTTGTTGATAACCGATTTCAACGCACAGTTTCATTGCAACACCAACTGACTCGGTAATTTTAAATAGCACAAATGTGTTTGGTTGTTTTAAAAAAATAACGTTGGATTCTTTTTTTAAATTTGACATTTAGAGAATATCTGGTCAAAATGATTGATGACAAGTGTAAGTGTTCTTTTTTCGTATTATTGAGTTCTATTCTAAGTTCAACGAATATTTCGCAACGCTACAGATAAAGTTAAAAGTTAAACACCTACCAATCCAAATGGGAATAAGTACCTACTTATTCAAATAATTGAGGACAAATATTGTCCTGTCTTTTTATTTTGGGGTTAAATAAAAATATCTATTTCCGACTTGTTATCGGAGCGTTGCACTCATCAGTATATACCAAATGTCGTTTATGTCATAACGGTCGGCCGTCAGTAATTAAATAGAAACGATTATCTAAACGAAGCTCTTAATCCGCGATGGTTGTTAATTGCTCAAGTTACTACTCCGAACAAGTGATTAACTGCCCCGTTTACATATACCACGGAAAAGCTTCATTGTTATAGTTATGGTCACTATCACCTCCTTGCCGTTTTCCGATGTACGTTATTAATAGTAAATAATGTGATTATGTAGATTTAAGTAAACTAGTTAAACTGTCTTACACCTTAAGAATACTTGTGTTACCTTGTTGGTCGAAATTCGAGGCTAATCATTTTATATACGGCTAAATATTCAAATATTATATTGATTACACTAAAGCTCGTTATGGTCATAAATGTTACTGAACTGTTTTGTCTTTGCCCCTTTATTTTAGTGTATATGGAATAGATCTAATTATTGATGTGGAGGAAGTAACTGATGGTCATGCCGACTGCATGTTGTATAGTGGCCAATAGCACATGCAGTAATAGCCGACAATCTTAAGCATATTCCCAGTCTTATTTGAAATTGGTGAAAGATGCCAATCCTATATACATTTTGTTGACCTTCGAAACAAAAATTTACATCCACCGGTGGTCTATATAAGTGTAACAATGAACATAGTTATATAAGCAATAAATATGTAGAAGTCTAATATTATTATAAATTTAACCAAGACGAATCACAAGTTCACAAGAAAGTCGAAAATTCTGATATGATTCATCCCATAATCACTGCGCGCGATGTCGTATTCGGTGTGAAATCGTAAATTCCCCGTTATAATACACCGTCTGGGTAGACAGATCTCCAGGGGTCGGCGGTGATTGATAGTTTGGTATGGTGTGTCAAGCAGCTCGCTTTATCATAGACTCGCATTTATAGATGGTTGTTTGAAACGAGCTTGATTTTATTTGAAGCTTTATAGTAACAGTACCACGAGGCAACAGACTGTCCATTCTGTGGTAAGAGATCACGCTATTACCGCTTCGAGACATGTCAAACATCGGTCTTCCATAAATGTTTTCACACAATAACACCAATCTTATTCATTGATTGAACCTCGACCCCTTCGTTTCTGGGCAAATGGCAGTGATTGACAGCGTCAGGCGGTGTGGATAGGTGCGGGGTTACTCGGACGGGTTAGATTTCACATCGAATCCATCATTTGGTGTCGCTTAGTTTTATATAACGAATTTTGTATTAAACGCATATCGTTTATACTACCACTTTACGTTCTATTATTATTATATACTATTACGTTCGTACTTAACTACCGGCAATCGCGCCGATGGACATTGATGGTCGACATTACTTATATAATATCTGCAACCCTAGGATCACCGACATTTTATTGACGAGAAAAGCGCGATTAAAATTCCACTCATTAACGTTCTAAAATCAATGAATATCAATACACTCATACGAACGAATACCTTTAACAGACCTTTGTTCAATGACTGCTTGATCTAACTCCACTGCAGTGGTGAGGGAGAGCGTTGTACATCACAAATAAGAGAGTAGACACGTGTTCTTCACTGGGCGTCTAACGGGTTCAATCCATGTAATAAAGCGTAAACGAGTCTTCGTTAAATACATTGTTTGATCCATAACAGCAGCAGACAAGCTCGTTGGCACTTATCTAAATGCATACAAAAGGCTCAAATTAATCCCAACTTAGCTGATAGAGCACTGCATTTGCAAGTAAAGCCTGAAATTAATTTGCGCCACTTTTACTAACAAATTTTTCTTTGCATAATTCTCCATCTTGTGATGTTCCGAACTATTTGCATTTTTATTGAACTTGTCAAGTCTACAGCGCCGTAGGAGTTGATTAAAAGGAATAATTTGTATTATGATACTACATTTAAAACTAAATGACATATATTCACACAAATTATAACAATTTTGAATATTATTGCATATTTATTCATTTATCATTAAAATTTATAGAAAGTTCATAATTATGTTCTGAAACAATTTTAATTATTTGGGATGTAAGTAAACTTGTATGGAAACCTTTTGTCACATGGTTGATGGATAGATTCCAAATGACTACAGACTAGATGTGATGATATATACACTCGTACAATAGGTTTATTCCGGGTTATCAACGTTATGCTAAATTAATTGACATAGAATTAAAAAAAGACCACCAAGAATCATATTATACAACATACAGCATAATATTGTACCCGTGATAATATACTTCAAAAGAATAACGAGCAAAAGAAGATGATCAATAATCATATCAGTATAGGAATCATATCTCGCAGCTCGGTGATAACGAGGCAGCTGCGGTCAACCTCAGGCAGGAGGCTCTGAGGTCGCAGGTGCAACTACTATCGAATACATACATTGTATACCAATCGCCATACCTCGGTCGACACCGGGCGTAGATATATAGAATCAAACGAATTTAACTGCATGTGCTTTCGATTTTTGTTAATCGATGTGGATTCATCCGATACGTTACTGACCGTAAATTTAGTAGGGTGATTTTAATCTATTGTTCGCGTAGGGGTCGAAATACGACAATAATAATTAAGCAACGATCTGATTCCAAAATTATGTCCAATTATAAATCATACGGTTTTTAGTAGTTCCTATATGCCCTTACTGTAATTACGCGTGTAATAAAGCGGCTTAAAGCGATATCGTTGTCGGTAGTACAAATGAGCAATAAGTGTGGAAAGAAAGCCAAACAAGTCTTGGGTCATTCACGCACAGCACATGCCCACTCGAGAGGTGTTTTTAATAGACCACGCTGACCGGGGAAAGTGTCAGTTGACACTGACTGAGTGGTCGGAGCAAGATTTCGCTTTTGTGACCTCAAATGGCACACATGTTCGAATTCCGGAATTAGCCTTCGAGTGAAGGAAGGTCACTACAAATTAATATGGCAATGCTGAAATGCTGCGCTGAATGATAAACAAATAAGATTTTATTTGCAACTCAAAGTTCGGTTCATGTGTACCTCTGTAACACTTTCTTTTTATTATTGAGAGGAAGTGAGTAGGTACACATTGGTAGTAATGGAGGTAACGGTTATTTAAAGTTGAGAATCAATAATGATATGGTATAGTCAGGTGAATTGTATGTATTAAAATGGACAATCACTTGATTTGTGAAGAAGTACCTCAGCATCGAGATCTCTTAAATGATCTCGGAGATATATGAAGATTGTAAATACGTATTTTTCCAGTACAATAAACAATGACCTTCAATTATTTAAGCTTATAATACATATTAGTCCAGCAGTGGATTTCGTATGGATTATAACGGATTGTGCTTGAATGACACTTACATAATACATACTAAGAAATGAGATATTACAGTAATATTTGACTTGTGTATCAAATAAGGTCTATAAACTTATAAATGAATATTACAAAAAAAAATCATAATGGTTTGAGATTATGCGCTAGAAACTTTCTTCGACTCATCAACGTTAGTTTAACGAAACTAATTAACTATTCGCCTAAAACAATCACGCTGACGTAAACAAATGTTTTATGTTCCAAGTCCTCAGTAAGGTGTTTCAAATTTTTCCTCCGTCTTACATTAATATTAAGTGAAACCTTAAATAATTAAATTACTCTAATTATACCTACTACAGTTATAATTTAGAATGCCAAACCCATAAGTGATACAGTGCAGTAACTACGTTATATGCTATAACTCTTGAGCAACTTGGTGGAATACGCTTTAAATCTCCGTAATTACTGCAGTGGATTTAATGCTTCTAACGATAAAAATCTGCATAAATTGTTGTAAGTTGTTATCTTCAGCACATAATGAAATTTTGGCCACTAGCAGCGACTGTTCACACTGATGTCAGTCATAATAGACACGATTGAGACTTACTTGTGACCAAAGATCACAGATCGAAGATCTTAGATTCGATTTAAATACACCAGGGCATTCAAGTGAACATTCAGTCCACTTAAATATATTCAAGTTTCCGTTATTATTTTTCAGTTTATTCGTATCAATTCGTTCAGTTATTAGTTTTAGTATTCTATTCAACTCAAGCTTTGTCTCTCGTATTGACAGCTGTCAATACTAAATAGTAATTGTAATGATCGTTTAATACTCTCGTTTTCTCTTCTGTAATTTATGCTTATGTATTTAAATACCGCGTACAAGTATTAAACTAAAATGTCATTCGTGTCGTATAAGTCTAATAACGGAAAACGAACTAGACTGGCATCTGTCATTAGTGTCAGTCAACTGTCACCTGTGAAAAGTTTCTGCCCGCTGCCGCAGTTTCATTAGTGAGCATGATCCATGTAACTGTGTTGAAATATCGGTACTGAATACAAAAAACGCGAGTGCCAGTTACAATTAACATGAAAAATGATATAACGATGATGTAAGTTAAAAATAATTGAAGTGTTGCGATTAGAAAATATTTCTACATATACTAACTACTCTTGAGATTCCGGAAGCATTATTATAAAGAGGACTTTACATTACATGGAGCTTAGCGGATCGCGTTAAACAAAGTATCCGTGTTATGTATATCATGCTCAATAATTATCAAATAGCTCGAATGTTAACCATTTGTCTAATTATCTCAGTTGATCGCAGTTGTGTGGATGGTATGCGTGTTCGACATTACGATGTCATGTCAAGGATGCACGGGGAGCAACAAGTTGTAATCATCTCTTTTATGGTGATTCAAACATGGCAGTAACAAGCCTTAATTACTTTGTATTATAATTACATTAAATATGCAAATAAAAACTATTACAAAGAATAAAATGTTTCTGTCGTGACACATAATTATTTATAACTAAGGTATAGAGTATTTTAAAAACTGAAGCTTCCTACTATTGAACGGTGATTACAAATGTAATGGTTGTATTGATAACTTAAAACGAGGTTGAATGTTTAACACGTAATGCCAGATCAATAAAAATACTTATGTAAGTACGTAAGAAGTTATACTTCTTTGACGTAACAAAACAAAAATAACTCCAAAAATGTTATTCAGCCGTGTGACAGCATTTTAAACTTGTAAAACTACAAATTGTATTACTAACTTAACCACAGAGGGTACATTTATATATAGGGTGCTCAATCTCAGAACAAATATCGTGGAAATGAAACGATTATATGGACACGAAGATAGGGAACATAATAATTTCCTTTAAAAAAATCTAGCTGTTATGATTTTTAATTATGTAGTATTATGGATTCCACCACTCGGGGAGTATTCACTTCTACAAATAACGAATAAATTATAAATATATGCATTATTAACCGCATTATAAATTTTGAAATATTTTTAAGGTAGCTACATAATTTCGTATGAGAGTTTTAATAGCTATGGTCTCTACCAAACAACAACTAAACAATTTTTCAACGGCGAACGTCATTTTAAATTTTTTAAATTATATTTCCGTGTAGTTAACTTCGTGTTGTCGATTTTAGGTAACTGTGCGCGCGCTTCGTAAACATACACTCTCATAATTTATTCTCCAAGCGTACTAAAAGAAGTTTAGTTACGAAAAGGGAGGGTTAAATTACATTGCTACATTAATTTAATTTTCAAACTGAAAATATTGCGTAGGTATTGTTAAAGTCCTTAATAATTCTACTTGATTAACTACAAACATTAATTGAACATGTTGTAACAAGATTGTATAAGTGAATTTATTGAAGCATTTCTTTTGATAGGTTTTTTTGTCAAACATGTGTTCATTCCAAATACGAGAGCGATTATGGCGTACTATTGCTGGTTAGGTATTCTTGCATTGTTGTAGTGAGCACACATCAGTCTCAACAAAACGCTATTCACGTACCGACAATCACTCCGACCGCACACCTGGTCATTCACATTGCGTTTATTTATGCTTACAAACCATATAAATATTGCAGACACGGTAATGTGGGGCCATGAGGATCCATTGTGAAAAGCGTCACGGTACTATTTTATTTATTATGTATTATACATGGAAACCGTAATAACAGAGTATATCGAACAGATTTTTTGCACATAGGTACTGATTCTTTGTAAAAAAAATCTTTCAGCAACTCATAGTTGAAATTATTACTGAATACAAAAAATATGACAGTACCTTCTTTTTTACCTTCTTCTCATTTCCTGGCCGTCAACGCATCAGTGATACCCTTGGTCTTGCTGATATCCATGGGCGACGATGACCACTTACCATCAGATGGCTCGTCTGCTCGTTTGTCGGCTATTATCATAAAAAAAAATGTGTACATTACATACAAACATTAGTCATTTTAAATTATATACTATATGTGTATATAAATAAATATATATATATATATATAAAAGAAAGTACTCTGTAGTAAATAGAAGATTTAGTAGTAAACGAAAATATAATATTAATTTAGAAATAAATAGAGCTCTTTGAGTCTTCGTTTAAACAAAGTGACCGACTGCAGTTACTAATACTTGGAGACTGTGAATTAGTTGACATTTAACATAGCGTAATTAAATGTCTGCATGTTTGTTGATGAGCACTCACCTCGCTGTGGATTGTTAAAGTGATCGATATAAATTTAAACCACAGTGGGTTAACATGGTCTATAGAAGCCTTTTCATTCTGAAAATAAAGACTCAAAACGTCTGTACCGTACCGATACATTAAGCATCATTTCAAAGCTCTATGTCAGATAGATTAGTAAATATTAGTGTCAAAATTTTAGGGGCGTTTCTGTACATTGGAGGAGACTTTAAATCGTCGATTACCGTTCTTTTTGCTAATGAGTAGTCTTTAATTTGAAGCCTTCAGGCGGTACAAGGCAACCAACGGTACAAAAACATATCTCGTGTTGGCCATTAACCTCTCCTCTGATTCACACTGCACTGAAGTAAGGTAACGTGAAGAAGTTAGGAGTCTCTTCAGTTAGGAGAAAACCGGTGCAATGAGCCGATAATGAGTTGAAGTAAATAAAAATATTATTAGTACCGCAGTTAAACTAACATTATTGTATATGATCCTATTCACCTACACAATGCTTGGTTGTCTATAGCTAACAGCGTGCGTCAATGTTATTAATCTTGTTACACTTGTAATACAATAAACCGAGACTAGGTAACTAGTTGCGTGGGAAATTCTGGCAGTTGCCCCTACACCGTGTATACATCGATAAGTTAACTAGGTACGACGAATATGAAGTATGAAGGTAATTGCTTTGATATACTCACACGTATCATTGTGTGTGTGACACTACAGTTGTTTAAGACCTATTGTGTACACTAATTTGTTATTCTGGTGTACACTGATTTGTAATTATATTTAAATTTCGTCGACCGATGTAGGTTTCCGGCCTGTGTTGTTTATTGAGAGGTTGACGTAAGTTTGGATGAACAGAATAATTAGATTATTCATAATCAATATACTGTTTGCTCTTATTCTACACACATCGTAGATGATTTTATGTATTAATGGATGATTTGAAGTCAGAATTAATATGCTTTTTCGAAGTCAGTGCTGTTTACTACCGAAAGGTAAACCGCTGCTTACGACTAGGTTGGACTGTTGTCGAGTTTGATATACAAAAAAAAATTTGGTTAGTTATAACGAGCCTGTAGTTCAGTTGGTAGAGATCCTAGGTGCTCAGTGACTCGGTCACTGGTTCGATCGATGCCGCGATAGGTACTTGTGACCTCATAAATTCGTATTCATGTATTTGTGATGTCTCATTTGTGTGTTGGGCATACGCATCAGAAACACTGGGGGGGGTGTGAGCGTATGTGTGATTTTAACACCAAAATTTACAGTTTATAAGTGTAACTGTAAACTTTTTAAATAACCTCACGTTGTTAAAGCAAAAATCATTAATATCTAGTATAATATTGTCTATCATAAGGTTTTATTACAGTCTAATAACTCAATATACTCTCTGTGCTATTTTTGGTGTTGCTAGTGTAATATTTAAAGTCCAGTTGCCACGTTCGTGCAATTTACTTCTCGGAGTGACGAGTTAATAATAGAGCCAATATAAGCCCTTTCAATTAGGGTTCGTTTGTTTATCGCAAGACGTGCTGTTTTAATAATGACACGTAAATTGTAGTTAATTCATAGACCTGATACTTTATTTTGATGTAAATGAAAAAATGTTAATTCAGTCATATCTAATAAAAGTAACTATTCTCGAGACGCCCGTCACTTTTATGTTCTACACTGTAATATGAAAGACGTATCCATTTCAATGAGAATATTTTACTAATTAAAACTTGTATTTATGTTCACGATTCTGCACGCTTGTGTCCATGATTATGAGAAACACTGAAAGTCGGAGTGAGTGAAGGTGTATTCCATAAATATGTTTGAAAGAAATTGAACAATCAGTCAAATTTGAATTTGTGTTCGAAAAAGGTTCAACTTTAATGTTCAAAAAAGAAACGTGCGCGTTTACTTATGTAAGCACGTTCGAAGTAATACTTCTTTGTCGTTATAAAACAAAATGACTCCAAAAATTTTATCCGGAATGCCAGCATTCAACACTTGTAGAAATTACTAGCTAACTACAGAGTGCTTTTATATACAGGCTGCTCAATCTCAGAACAAATATCGTGGAAAGGAAACGATTACATGGACACGAAGATAGGGAACACATCAAATTCCTTTAAACAAGCCTAGCTGTTATGATTTTTAATTTTGTACTATTATAGATTCCGCCACACGGGGAGTATTAACTTCTATAAATAACAGATGGCACTATGTATAATATAACATGCTCGGTTCAATGTTCTGTACATAGATGTCGCTTAAATATACTTAGAAATGATAGTACTACCAAACGTTATGTAGATATTGAAATAATATTAAAGATTGATAATGAATGACAAACATATGCATTTTAAATCTCAAATTAAAAATTTTAATATTTTTAATG